>OMLC01041730.1:0-13061 GCA_900302585.1 Regalecus glesne
CAATATCAAATACATCAATGTATCTCGGTGTCACCAGGTTACCTGTGTTAGCGAGTGATTTCAAAACCAACTGGGGATTACCCATTATTTGTTATAGATGTTTAATTAGCCTTTTGTGTGTGTGTAAGAAATCGGCAGTCTACTTTATTATTCCCTCACAAATAGCGACCACAAGGACAGATAAATAATCAAAGAGCACGATTTATAAGAAGCAGACATAGAACAGGTCGTCTTACTTTATGAAGCTGAAAACATTTTAAAAAATGAGGTCGTTGGCCTAATGCGGTTTGAAAAAACCACGTTTTTATTATTATTCCCATATTTCTTTAAATCCCTCAAGTGTACGCGATGTTGGAACGTAGTGACGTCATCTCGCCGTTTTACGTACCGTATACGTAGTTGTCACACTACAAGTATTATTTGAATAAGGAAGATGGCGGCTGCGGCGGTGGTTGAATTTCAGAGGGCTCAGTCTCTCATTAGCACGGATCGCGACGCTTCCATTGATATCCTACATTCAATAGGTGCGTGTTGAATGCGGTTATAGATGAGTAGAACTTTTCCCATCACTACATTTTCATATTCGTTGGCTGTTGTAAGGTCAACTAGCTCGCTAGCTAACGCTGTTCATTGACCAGAGCCGGTCCGTGTGCCGTGCTGACTCACTCTTGAATGGTGGGACAGTGGTTAAGCTAGATAGCAGTAAGCTAACGTTAGCCTGGTGCTAGCAAAGAGGCTAACACCAGGCCTTGCCGTGATTCGCACGCTAATTTATGATGCGACAGTTCTCGGTAACGTACTGTTTTCATCGGGGTAGTTGTGTCACATAACATTATGGCTTTTGGGTTAACGGAAGATAACTATTTAGCTGCACCTTGTCGTGAAGGTATGCTTAATGTTTACTGAAGCCAGCGTCTTTAGCTTGTTCTCTGAAGTATCTGAGCCATCGGTGACACATTAGCTGGTATTTAGCAGAGTGAACTAACAAGCAGCCTTGTGGTTGCTAGCTAATATGAGATAAAGACAGATAGGCACTGGCTGAGGAATGTTTTAATGACAAGAGAATAGCTGAACAGACTAATACAAGCCTCTGGTTGCAGGAAACTATTGTACTTTATTGGTGTCACAATCCTTAAATTGCCTTGTCACACTAGCCTGCTAGCCGATGAGCTGGCCTGCTCCAGTATTTGCTGCCCTGGCAATTAATATTTTGACACACTACACATGTCTGTAGTGATGACCTTCCTGAAGTAACGTTTGTAAATGTAAATCAGATTAATTAAGGCATGTTGTAATTTGCTGCTTAATGTGGGGGGAGAAATAATATGACACGGATTCTGTAGTATTCAGTGGCCAAGAACCAGTCAGGAATTCAAAAAGATTCCTGTAACCCATAGTTGAAAAATGTTGTTCTTACATAAGACCTGTCGTTGCATTGTTGCCGTGTGTCAACAGTGAGGAGAGATGTTCAAGAAAATGACGAGGAGGCTGTCAGAGTCAAAGAACAGAGCATCCTGGAGCTGGGGACACTCCTGGCCAAGACCGGACAGGCTGCAGGTAAACATCTCAGTCTCTTTTCACTGTTTTATTAATAGATAGATAGCTTCCTCAAGGAGACCACCAATGGAGGGGAGAGTACTCAATAAATAGTAATTCAGTCGTAATTCGAGTGATCACTCCTATATAGAATAAGTATTTTTCACTCAACACAGCTGATTGCGGGAAAAAATAAATAAACTTGTACTGCACAAGATTGAAAGACTCACTGGGATTGCTGGATTTTAAACATGCACACACACACACACAAGTGGTTTTAAGATCTTATTAATCATTCAGTTCATTTATTCCTTCATGTGGTAGTATATTTATTTTGAGTACAATCGCTTGTAACAGTTCCTCTTTTCATCTTTAAGTTTATGTGTCAGTAACCTCTCACTATTAATTGGTTGTATGGCGGTGTAACTGAATGATTCATATGTGATACTGTGTTTTGGTTTTCTAGAGTTAGGAGGACTGCTAAAATTTGTGAGGCCGTTCCTGATATCCATCAGCAAGGCTAAGGCGGCCCGGCTGGTCCGTTCTCTACTAGACCTCTTTCTTGACATGGAGGCTGCAACTGGGCAAGAGGTAGAGCTGTGTCTTGAGTGCATTGAGTGGGCCAAAGCTGAGAAGAGGACGTTCCTGCGACAGGCTCTTGAGGTAAAGTAGCAAAGAGAAACATTCATAGACGAGGAAGAGGATATTTGCGCGACCATTTAAGTTTAGCACTAGTATTGGCAAAAAGTACCAATGCCAAGTATTTAGTACTTTTTGATGATTTATGAATAGCTAACCTTTATTAGCTGTTGGAAAATTCAAAGGGGAAATACGGATTTCATATATTTAGACTTTTATCATTAAAACTTAACCGTGAGTTCTTATACTATTTCTCATTGTCAGTGAGAGTCATAAAGAGCAAGGAAGAACTAAAATTGTGTAGCATGATTTGAGTGGGCCATGGCTAGGAGGCAAACCTCTAGATGAATGAGAAATGCAGCAGTGGTGAAGAGATGTGGTAGAGGTTATTGTGGGTTTAAAGGGATAAAATTATTGGATTAGAATCTTCAAGTACAGCCAAGGTAAGGAAAGAAGCATCTCAAATTTGGAGCTATATGAGAAATATGTTACTCTCTAGTCCAGGGATTGGCAACTTGATTCAGAAAGGGTCAGTTTGGGCAGTAGAGGTCATTGTTCCTACCAAGCAGTTACACACCTGAATCTGAGTCAACCAAATGAAATCTGTTTATTAGACTAAACATAGACCCACACCAGCCTTTTCTGGATCATGTTGCCCACCCGTGCTCTAGTGACAGCCAGTATATAGGGCCAAATACTAAAATCCCTGAATGCTTGAATCCTAAGGCAAGAAAATATCTGTAGTAGATTATTTTGATGCATGCTCAATAATCCAGGTAAGGGAATCACAAAAAGGTGAATTGGTTCATTTGGATAAGGAGTCTAGTCAGTCTCATCTTTTTTCACTCAAACAGGTGACATCTCCGGACTGAAGATGTCACCTATTTGAGTGACAAAACATTTCTGAATAAGCTCTTTATGCAACTGAACTGGTTTATCTTTTTGTGATCTGTAGCAGATTGTGATATTTTTCTTACACTTTGATAAATTACATGGCATAGTCACTGACATGGTGTTTGTTTTTTAAAATGTTAAACAATTTGAAAGGGTCAATTTTATTCACTGTTGGATTAGTCATGTTATGCTTACATTTCAGTTTCACTGTATTCACAAAATAATGTAATCACGATCAAACATGAAATTGAAAACTAAAGCTGGTTATAATAAGACTGTTATTGGATATTAAGAAACCTTATGCGTCAGGACAACATTGCATTACTTTCACACGAAGCCTTATGTATTCATAAGTGTAGTCAGAGTGTAAAAATGTGAGATTTTAGTCCAATAAAGCACAGCTTGACGTGTGTGTGTCTGTCTGTCTACAGAACACTTGTAAACCCTTTAATTTGAAAGAAACCCCTAATGTAGCCTACTTTTATTTGCCACATGCACACATTGTCCCAAGTTCACTCAAGAAGGCCTGATATGAGTTACTGGGCAATGTTAAATGATTTGTTGGAAAAAGTTTGGTCATAAGATCTGTAAAGGGATTTTTGACTAAGTAGACTAACTTTGGTTGATAGAGCAATTCTTTCTTTCATTTTTTAGTATTTGAGTGCAGTCTCACGTGGTACATTTGACCACACATGGCATAGTATTGTCCGTCTGCCACACTGTTATATTGTTGAGAGTTAAACTGATTGAGTGTCTATCTGGGGAAGATCTTCCTGTGTAGCACAAGCCTAAAATACAATGTCTCCTCTTTCCTGTAGGCCCGACTGATATCTCTATATTTTGACACCAAAAGATACCAGGAGGCCTTGGCACTTGGTGAGTGACAACTCTGATTTCATAGACGAATAAGATTTTCTTTGTGTGTGTATGAATGTACAAATCAATTTTAAATGTTGACAGTGCTGCTTGGTGGTTTTCTTACATGCTCAATTTGCCATGGAATTTAATTTGATAATTTTATTTCTATTAGATAATCAGAAATACAACGTTAAGCTAATGCATGTTGTAATAGAGCTCTCCCCATAGAACAAAAAAGAGAAAATGGTGTATGTTTATTTCAGATCCTGCATTTGCTTCCTAGCAGTTTACTGAACCATTACAAAAGTGTTAGGTAATCACAAAAACTTCCAAAAGTGAATTTTCTCTCCCTTTTACATAATGCTATCCTTTATCCTTTCTTTAGGCACTCAGTTGCTCCAGGAGCTAAAGAAAATGGATGACAAAGCCCTGCTTGTGGAGGTTCAACTGCTAGAAAGTAAGACATACCATGCCCTCAGTAACTTGCCCAAGGCCCGTGCTGCCCTCACCTCAGCCAGGACAACAGCAAATGCCATTTACTGTCCCCCAAAGCTCCAGGCGGCATTGGACATGCAGTCAGGTTAGAGCTCTCTTCTGCAGCAAACCATGCTTATGTAGTACTTGCGATTGATGCTCAGTGATTCTTAAAGCTTATATGCGGTTTTAGTAGGATGGGACGATTTCAGATCATCACAAAAGAGGTGAATTTGTTCAGCTGGATCAGAGGTTCATTTTAGAAACGTTTCTAAAATGAACCTCTGATCCAGCTGAACAAATTCACCTCTTTTGTGATTTCCCTACCTGGATTATTGAGCATGCATCAAGAGATTTCAGATCATGTTTGGGAGATTATCAAGCATAGAAAACTTTACTGATAAATCCTCAGATACTTGACTTTGGTTTTTTATTAAGTTTTTGGCACTTATTTTACCATTTTATAGGACTTTTGAAATGATTTATCTTGTAATATTACAAGATATACCAGATGTATGTAGTGTCTGTATGGTAGTGGTGATTTGCCCTTTTCTACTATCGCAGGGATCATCCATGCAGCAGAGGAGAAGGACTGGAAGACAGCCTACTCCTACTTTTTTGAGGCCTTTGAGGGTTATGACTCCATTGACAGCCCAAAAGCCATCACGGCCCTCAAATACATGCTGCTCTGCAAGATTGTGCTTAACCTGTAAGTAAACACCTCAATCAGGCTGACATGTGTCAAATTACTATGTGAAATACATTTCTACTCTATCCATCACCTGCTATACCAGGCAGGATAAACCAGTTTCTTATTGTATCCCAAAAGTTCTCAATCAAATTCAGGTCTGAAAAGAAGTTGCCTCTTTAAGGCATTGCTGACGAGCACCATTTACTAATTCCGCCCCACAATTTTTCTAACATTTTTCTTTTTGGTTGTTAGTAGTTGTTTGTTGCTGTTTGCCACATTAATCTGCTTTGATTTTTAAAGGACTGGTCCCTGTCTATTCATGCAACAGGCATTATTTGTCCTCAATGATGTGTCAGAATGTTGCCTCTGTGTTAATCATGCCCTTTCATTTGAATACTGGAGTCTTTTGGTTGAGTTTATTTTATAAATGAATTCATCCCATTTCATTTTCAGTCCAGAGGAGGTCCAATCTCTGATCAGTGGGAAACTGGCCCTGCGGTATGCTGGCCGACAAGTAAGAATCTTTTATTACTACATCTAAACTTTGATACTTTGGGGGAAAATTAAGCATATGAGCTCCAAAGCAGCCTTCAAGCAAAAAATACAATGCACTCCTTGTGATTTAGAAGTCGTAATTGTGTTCTTACATCAAGTAAGCTTTTCCTAGTTCCAGACAGGAAAATGTATAATAGACCTCCAATCTACCTTTGTCTTTCTATCTTCAGACAGATGCATTGAAATGTGTTGCTCAGGCTAGCAAGAACAGATCATTAGCAGACTTTGAAAAGGTAAGAAATCTTTTCCTTCAGATGCAATCTCTTGCTATAGGTTTCCCATGCCGAGTTTGTGGAGTCCATTTAATCTTCATGATCTCGTAAATTTTCTTTGTGAAGGCATGCAAGTTTTTCCACAATTGCAAGTTTGGTATCTTTCAGGCCCTCACAGATTACAGAGCAGAGTTGAGGGATGACCCCATCATCAGCACTCATCTGGCCAAGCTGTATGACAACTTGTTGGAACAGAACCTCATCAGAGTTATTGAACCTTTCTCCAGAGTACAGGTGAGGACCTGGACATGTCACTCAACAAAATCACCTTGCTACTGTAAGATGATTGAATTAATCAGGCGGGATATTCTTATTGCTGGGGCACAAGATTATCTTAGGCCTTAAATTTTTGTGGGATCTTTATATTTTTCTGTCTTTGCTCATAACTGGGTCCCTTGCCTCACAGTCAAACGAAATTGACCAAGATGCTAAAATGTATTTGAAAAACAAGGCAGGTGACCGATACCCTTGGAATTTTTATATGTGGCTAAAGGCAGAAGTGGTTTAAGTGGAGAGGCTGATGAATTTTAGGAACTTTCTGGTTTAGTTCCTGGAACCAGAAGGAGGATGATTACCAACTGTGACATAGGGAATAATTGTCTACAAACACTATGTAGGAATGTGTGTTAAAAGGCCTATTTTCCAAAATAGAAAACTTATCTTGTGTCAATGATGTCTACAATAATAAAGATACTCGCACTGAGACATCAAAAACATTTGGATTGCATTTGAAATATATTTTCCTGTTTCACAGATAGAGCATATATCGGGTCTCATCAAACTGTCAAAGGTACGTGATGCCTCTGTTCCTCCCAATGTGTTCTATTGTGAGTCTTGGGTTTAACATTACTCTTATACCATCAGTAGTTTTATTACTCATTCAGTGTCCATATTTTTTAGGGGGATGTTGAGAGGAAATTGTCACAGATGATCCTGGATAAGAAATTTCATGGTAAGAGAAACTGTCTCCTGATGAGCAGGTTTTTAGTACACGAATGAAAAGGGCTGTGGTAGCTATGGGGTAGAACATGTCGCACTGGGTTCAAACCCACTGTGGGGTGTCAGGAGGGGCTTCCAGCCTTAATCTCCCATGCCTGTCCTGGGATTGACTGGCAACCTGTCCTGGGTATTTCTCCACTTTCTACCCAGTGAGCGCTGGGATATGCACCAGCAGACTTGTGGCTGAAATTCAGATAAGCAGTTGAAAATAACATGATATCATGAAGAATTTTTCTGTAAGGAAAGCATGGGTCATGGATGCACTAAAAAATTTAATGATGCCTCCATAGGAATCCTGGACCAAGGTGAAGGTGTCTTGATCATATTTGAGGAGCCCCCAGTTGACAAGACCTACGAAGCAGCCCTGGAAACGATTCAGAATATGAGCAAAGTTGTGGATTCGCTCTACAACAAAGCCAAGAAGCTGACATAGGTAAGAATGAAAATGCTACTGCTGCATTCCATTCAGCTCAGTGAAGGCTGGATTTATACTTTGAAGTTTTGACTTTCAAATTAAATGAATTTTATACAGAAGCGTGGAGAAACTACACAAGGCCATCAATATATACAAGAAAACAAAATTAGTGCTAGAATGAGTAATTTAAGTGAATTTAGCCCACTGGGCGCATATACAGAACTACTAAGCCAAATAATGTCCAAAATTTTACAAATTTTCACACAGATGATCCAATTTAAGTTAAAACAATGGAAAAATTAGAACTTTGAAGTTAAAGTCAATGATAAAAATAAGACGTCAACAGTTTTTTTTCATTCTGCTCTCTGTCAACTTTATCTGGGGAAAAAGTGTAAAATTTGAGTTCATGGGGCTATTCTTATAATCATTCCTATTAATTACAGTTAGATATCCACAGTATTGACCTCCTCAGTTAAATGGAATGCAGCATAACCCCATCCACCCCCATTATCTCTTATCATTTGAAAGCCTGGTACATTCTACCTGAATAGCTTCCAGTAAAATTAGTGAAAGTCATTACTTTTCAAGTCAATTGTTGTTCTCTTGTAATGTGAATACCAAGAACCTTTTTTATCTAAATAGTATGCCAGCCTCCCCTATCCCTCCTACTCAAAACATTTTCTTTTATCCTCAGAACAAATGGTGACCACAGTCGTGCGGTTCAAGAAGTGTCTGTGAGTGACCGGCGTGTGTAATATTTTAAGAAGGGGACAAGGGAGAGCAACAAAAGTCCCACAAACTGCAACAAACAGGATAACCAGTTCCCCCATGAAAGTCCCCTTTTTCGCTCAATGGACAATTTCTTCACTTGTCTTTTTTTTCTTTTCCCATCCTCTTTCATTTTTGATATCCATTCAGGATTCCTTATAACACTCAGCGGCCAAAGCAGGCTATCAGGGAATATTGTACAACCACAATTAAAGATTAACAAGTAAAAGAATACGTATATGTTTATATCTCCTATAGAATAAATGTCAGGCTTTAAAAGCCTTCAGATGACTCCCCTGCAACATCAACCTCTGGAGCCTCAGAACCTGCTGCTATCTGTACATGGCAGGGACAGGGCTTTCTCTTTTTTTTCTTAGTTTTCCTGGCTCATATCTTTCAGAAGCGCATTGTTCAGTTTAGAAAATGGGGATACTCCTGGGGGAGGGGGTACTCGGGCAGTTGAATCTTGGTCAAAGAGCTCCCTCTAGCTCTTACATCTGTGCTCACCATATCAATGCCAACAGTCTGTCCCCATTGTATTTCAGTCACCAAATTCACTTTTGATTTTTGATTTTGACCTCTTTGGCCCTTCTTCTTAAGTAAGTACATAGAGCAAATAGGATACTGATTCATACCACTTGTGCCCCTTTTTTGCCCTTTTTGCCTCTATGGGTGCAATATAATTTAGGGGTACAGATATGGAGTTACATTCATTGCCTCTGAGCATCTATGTCTTATCCCCGAGTGAGCAGTTTTTCTTGGTTAGTTTCTAGCACTAATGTGGTGTGCTTGAAACCAAACAATTTGTATGGTTTTAATTTTTGTTTCATTTTCATTTATAAAGTCATTTTCAAAATAAATATTTTGTATTTTATGGATTTTGTCTGCCTCTTGCAAAAAACAACAACAACTCACTGAATTGATGTGTGATCTGACCTGGTAACACTTTGGTTGTCTTCTGTTAGGTGTTTGCTTTGGGGTTCGCCAACTTGAAAATATCCAGGCATGGACATTTGTATGATTTGAAAAATAATTGTGCCTATAGTTTATATGGGGAGAAATAAAGGGAAGACATGTTGGCCAGAGGAAAGAATAACTGCTGGAATCAAACCACAGAAAAGAAACTAACGCTGTTTGAGTTGGGGAATTTGACTAAAGTTTTATCTCTGTAGGCAAAGTGGTGACGATGTAAATAAAAAAACTGCTCAAAGGGCATTAAATCAAAGTTCAATGACAGCTTTGGACTTTATTTTATTTTCACATAGTCTTGTGGTTAGTTAGGACAGTGAGAATTGTGAGTGTGCTGAGAGGGTGTAACGTACATTTCCGGTCCTGAACGTCATTCAATCCCAGTGTGTTGTGATACTCAAGACCTTATGATGCATGTTAATTGGTCGAGGCACCAAGATCACGCCTTGGTTATTGTCGTAGGTTTTGCATTCGTTTTCATTCAGACCGTGAACAACATTGGGAAGGACAGGATGGAGAATGAGAGTAGTCTTTATTATAATATTACACGATCATGTTTACCTGATTCATCATTGTCCGAGCTAGGGAAGCGGTGTGGCTTTACTGTATGATTTTAGACTATTATCATCAAGAATGGTTATCAGTACTTGAGTAATTTTTATTTGTAGAGCCCATCGATCTATCACAAATTTGCCTCTGGGCTTTGCAGCAATACAACATCCTAACCTTGGAGCACCTGTAGCCTGTTGTGATCCGATGCTCATGCAAGGCATTGCTTCCTAGATTCTCTCAGATGACGAAGACCAGTTTTCCAATTTTTTTTAAATTTCAGATGATAACATCACTGTGCAGGTTCACTCTGCTGATATCAGTGTTCTAACAAGTGCCATAACTTGTAGAATTGTTCCTTCTCCCTCAAAGCCATGTTGAAAAGAAGCACAGTCGTCATTAGTATACTTTATTTCACAAGTCAGAGTTGTTCAGAGCGTTCATGCCCATTTGTAGATAAGGAAGTTTCGGGGAAAAATCCCCCACACACACTGCAATTGAAAGCCTCAAATTTCCGTCAAGAGGATATTCTTTGATTTTTACTTTTACTATTATTCTTTATTGATACCCTGTTTGATACACGTGTTGACAAAAGTACAGCTTCTTTTTACAATGTCACGTGTCATCCAAATCAGACAGATTCCTTTGTCACTCTTGTTCTAATTTCAAGTTTTAATAATAATCATGTCTATAAATTTGTAATATAGCTTGTCATCTAGTCACTGCTTCATTTTGTTTTCCAGTCCAAAAATAAAGTATGGTTGCTTGGTTTGGATTTCTATTCACATCAGTATCAATTGTACAAGAGGTTCTTGCTGATCAACAATTACCGATCAAAGCTATCTGATGTTCAGATGAGTTAAAATAAAATCTTTTTTTCCAAATGTGTCTTGCTTTTTAGATGATCTTTGGAAAAAGTAAAATTTGCGCTTTTCTGTTAATGGAATATATTTCATAAAATATTTAAACATTGTCAGTTGTTTAGTGGGATAAGAAATGGGGCCATACTTTAGTGCTGGATCTACTACAGGATTTGCAATCGATATCCGAGGAGAACTAGAGGCATAATATAAATAATCTGATTAGCCCGAACATTAAAACCACCTGAGGACTCCGCCATCAGGGAATACCGTCACAATTAAGGGGTGTACTTGGTCCACAGCAGTGTTTAGGTCGGTGGTGCGTCTCAAGGCAACATGAGAGCCAGGATCCGAGGTTTCCCAGCAGAACATTGCTCAGTGTCACTGTATTTCCATCAGCTTGCCTTGAGCTCTTAGTGCATCCTGGTGCCATCTCTTTAACAGGTTCATGGAGCGTATGCACCGAGCCATCGGTGTGATCTAAAATATCTAAAACATCTTTATCCAGTCTGATTGACTACTCTTTAAAAGGTAGTATGTGCTGGTATCTAGTGACTGTGTAAAATGATTTTTAGGTAATATGGGCTGTTTTTTTTAGCCAAGGCTATACAGTTCTAAATTAGCCTGGTGGCTAAATCTTGGCATGTTCACATTTGACTGTAAAGGTTTATTATTATGCACTGTCCCTATTTTAGGTTTTTTTAAAACACAGAAGAGGAATTCTGGAACTGAGACCTGACAGGAAGTGACGCCACATCAACGCTTATCAGTGGTTGGTTCTTTGTGAAACACGGAAGTGTATCATAGGTCACTGCTGGGCAGCACATCGACAAGCTAAATATGTAAGAATTTTGAGCACTGGTCCTTCGGCTTTCGGACCAAACTCTTGAATATGATCGAAGCCATATCTAGCGAAAGACTCAGGTAGGTGGTACGGTTTAAGACTGGTTATATGATTGAGAGAATCGTGTTGGAGCAGTTGAGCGTTCATATTGTCGGCGTCCACTGCGGTCTCGTAAGGTCTGCAGCCAGTCACTTCCCAGTTACAGCTTCAGCTTTTCCGCTCTTGTTAAGTGTTGACCCCGGCTTGGCAGGGTTAACTGTAGAAACCCACTGGAGTTGACAGGCCCTCGAAAGATATTCGCATGGTTTAGGTAAGCAGGAGGGTGAAGTTATTTCTGAATCTGTAGCTGTACGGTGAGAAAACGAGGATGTGAACAACCTCATCTTTGAAAGAGTGGCCACTAGCCTGTAGACTTGTCACACAGGAGAGCCAACACGTCAGGCCAGGACTCTACAGTCTACATTCCTCTACTGGCTAGTAATTACTTAAAGGTTTGAATAAAGACCAAGGACTTATTTATTTGTTGTTTGGTCCGTCATCTAAATAGTTGATTGATGTGTCACATGATAGATGTTTGATCAAACTGAGACTGGTGTCTCCCTTGGAAATAAACGGCATTGGTTTGTGTTTTGTAGTATGACTTTTAATTGATATTCAAACAGTTGTGAGAGTTTAGGTGACAGAGCTTTAGGGTGGTATTGAAGAGTTGCTGAATGGCTGGCCAACCACTACAGAAATGATGAGGTGGGTGGGTGGGGGGCTAGTTACCTAGTCGGTGTGTCAACTGGACAGAGGATGGAAGTCGAGGATACCTGATGGTGGAACGAGTACAAGGTGATGCAGCGTGAAGACAGAGGTGTCAAAGGAAAAAAAACCCATGATGAGTTATGTGAGAGGTTAGAGACTGATGGAGGAGTAAGGGACTTTTACCAACTGGCTAGGCAGAGGGACGGAGCTGGGAAGGATGTACAACATGTCAGAGCAATAAAGGACAGTGAGAGCAGCTTTGAAGAGTGGACAGCAGAATGGTGAGGATACCAGGAGAAGAGGTGGAAGGTTGAATCAAGATGTTTGACTATCCAACTGTACAATACAATACAGTCATTTAGCAGACGCTTTTATCCAAAGCGACGTACAAAAATTTGCTGCTGGAAGGAAAGAAGAAAGTAAGCCTGTCCTTTAGACCTTAATCTTGTCAGCGGATCTCTATATATTCTCATCCTAAGGGTTGGAACTAGCAAATGCTGCTTGGAAGAGATGAGTCTTGAGCTTCCGGTGGAAGGTGGACAGTGTCCCCGATGTCGTGATACCTACGTTCCGGAGTTCGTTCCACCAATTTGGAGCGTTCACCGAGAAGAGCTGTGAACGTTTTAAGCGCCCATCAGGCCCCAGCAGACAGGAGTCCAGCGGCGGCGGAGCGAAGAGGTCGGGCGGGGGTGTAGGGTTTGACCAGAGATTGCAGGTACAGAGGGGCTGTTCCTTTCGCTGCTCTGTATGCAAGTGTAAGCAAGTATCCAGCTGTACAAGTAGTATGACATTCTTAAGCTAGGAGGCTCCATCACATAAGCATGGGATAGAGATATATGATAAAAGGTGTATATATACGTTCCCATACATAGAAAGCAATACATATGCTTGGGCTATTGTGTCTGATGGTGATCTCCCAAAATCCACAGTGACCTCCTTGGTCTTGGAGATGTTCAGTGAGAGATGGTTGTCATGAGTTAAAATAATTAGG
>OMLC01041734.1:0-13412 GCA_900302585.1 Regalecus glesne
CACAAACATCCTTCCTGCCAGCCTAGGTGGGGTTTGAAGACTTGCACATATGTACACGCTCAAATACATAAACACATACAAAAACACATATGTACATGGAAACATATGTTTATGCAAACACATTAAATGAACTTGTATTCAAGTGTTTGGTAAACGTGCTCATAAAGAAAGCAGTGTTTATTCAATGAAGGGTGTCAAGTTTATATACAATGTTGTGGATGTTAAACTCAATGTTGTCAAAATACTGCAGCTATAAAGTTGTCAAAGTCACAGGTTTTAGAATCATCTCCCAGAGGGGACAATTGTGAGCAGCACCTTTGGACAATGCTTGCTCAACTGTCTAGAGAGTTGTTTTTCCAGTCACCTTGTGGTTTGCCTGGAACAAATTTTCCCTGGCTTTGCTTTCTCTCTACTCCCTCTCTCTTCCTGTTATGATGGTGATACTGAATGTAAGCATTGTATTCCTATGAAGCCAGGGACCACATCTGTGTAGTTTCCACACTTACCACAAAAACAAATTTGTAAAACACTTATGACCTCTAACACATATACACTGATAAGCAACAACATTATGACCACTCACGGTTGAACTGAATTATGGTGATTATCATCAAACACAAGGCAACATATCAAGCTTTGGGTAGAATTATATGGTAAAGGAGCGATCATTTCATGGAGACAATGTGTCGGATAAATCAGCTGGAGTAAAGACCTGAGCAGCTTTGACAACAGCCAAAGTGTCATTGCCAGATGAATGGGTCAGAGCATTCTGAAATGGCACAAGGATTGTGAGGTGCTCCTGGTCAGCTGGGGGTGAGTATCTATCAACAGTGGTCGAAGGATAGACAAATCACAAACTGGTGACAGGGTCTTGGGCCCCCAAGGCTTATAAATGAATGAAAACAATGAAAGCTATCCCATCCAGTCCAAACCAACAGAAAATCTATGTGTCTGAGTGAGGTTTGGACACCACTCACCGCCCATGAGTTTATAGACTTTTTCTACAATAAAGTTGATGAGATATCAAACAAAATAATTTCCCCAACTCCAGCTAGCTCTGCAGCTCTAGTCCTACAAAATTAATTTCTATATAATAAATCACTGATAATCCGTGTGTTAAACCTTTTGAGAATATCTCTCATGACAGTTAAACTAAGCTTGTGTTGGCTTCTAAGCCAACTACCTACCTACCTACTGGATATTTCACCAATAAAACGTTTTAAAGACCTATGGCCTTCCCTGGGACCTTCAATGGTAGAAATTGTTCATTTATCACTTATTACTGGCACTGTTTGCACCATTTTAATATAACAGTGGTCAACCCTTTACTTAAAAAAAAAAAATCAAACATTGAACAAGAGTCTCTTAAAAGCTATCAGCCAGTCTCTAAACTCTCATTCTTTTCTAAAGTATTAGAGAGAGTTGTGTATCAATGACTTTTGAACAACGTAGAAGAAAACTACTTATATGATTCTTTTCAGTCAGCTTTTAGGGCCTGTCATTCCACTGAAATGGCTCTAACTAGAGTGGTAAATTACCTTCTATTAGCTATGGACACTGATTGCACCTTTGCGCTTCTTCTACTGGACCTCAGTCCAGCCTTTGACACTATTAATCATGGTGTATCAACTGATAGAATAAATTGTAATTTTGGTGACTGGCTTGGCACTCTCTTGACTTAATTCCTACTTATCTGGAATAAAACACTGCGTCTGTTACAATACCATCCCATCAGACATCTCTGGTGTCAAATATGGCGTACACCAGGGCTCGGTTCTTGGCCCTTTACTATTCTCTCTTTATATTTCACCACTTGGCCAAATTATACTTAGTATTGGAATTAATTTCCATTTCTGTGCAGATGATACCCCTCTGTGGATGGGGGTCAGAATTCATCCACCGTATCCCTGCGTGTCGTAAGAGGCGACTAAAGGGTTGACGTCTGGAAGGGCATCCGGTCATAAAAACTTCGCTCCACAACAAAATTCATGGAGAGTCAATGACTTGGAGGAGACGAATCCATGGACCGGTCAACCCCCGCTAGCGGGGAAAAACGGCCGGAATACAAATCCTGTGTGTGTGTGTGCAGATGATACTCAGCTATATGTGCAAATTAAAGCTGATGATCTTATTCAACTGACTAATCTGGAAGCCTCCTTGGCTGCTGTGAAAAATCGGTTGTCACTGAATTGTATCCTTTTACATTTAGATAAAACTAGGACGTTTGTCATTGGCCCCGCTAGACACCAACACCTCTTTAATTAAGTATCAATAACAATCAACAAGTCTATGATTTTACAAAGTAAGGCCGCCAAAAATCTTGTTATTATGTTTGATCTCATTCTTCGCCTTAATAAGCACATTAAATAAATCACCATCACTGGCTTTTTTCACTTGCATAACATTGCTAAAGTTTTATCCTGCCTGGCTATGGCCGATACAGACACTAACAGATGCAGTTGTTACATCCAGACTTGATTACTGTAATGTTATGTTTGAAGGTCTCCTGAATGCAGGCACTAAAAGTATTCAGATGGTTCAGTATGCCGCTGCAAGAATTCTAACTAAAACTAGAAAACTTGACCATATTACACAAATTCTTGGCTCCCTATACATGTTAAATCCAATTCTAAGGTCCTTCAACAAACTTTCAAAATCCTGAATGGGCTTGCCCCATCATACCTGTGTGACTTCCTTATCCCATAAGTTCTGTTTGGACTGCAGTGACTTGCACATCAGGGTGACCAAACAGATGCTGGCCAAGACGATGGTGCAACAAGTCATGCCAGGACTCTGGGGTCTACACCCATCTACAGGCTAGTGGCCACTCTTTCAAGGATGATGATGTTCACATTCTTAATAGGGAGGAATGCTGGTTTGAATGATCTGCACTTTTTGGTGACAATTACACAGCTCGTCCAAATGATGTAGATGCAGAATTGGATAGCTACCTCAACGACCAGCCACCTCACCTAGATTTATATTCCACAGACTAGTGGAAAAACAACGCAGAAAGATACCCAAGACTGGCTAAATTGGCACAGTCCAATCTACGTACACCCGCGATCTCTGTTCCATCTGAACAATTGTTTTAGCTGCCAGTGAATTGACTGCACACATAAATTACCTCAGAACATGTCAATATGTTAAATTTCATGAACAAGAATACATAGATGGGCCTATGATAGGTAATGCATGCCCCGGCAGTCCTTGCAGACAGTTACAAAAAGAGGTGAATCTGTTCAACTGGATCAGAAGTTTATTAAGAAGCGTTTCGTCACTCACCAGGTGACTTCTTCAGTCTGACGAAACGCTTCTTAATAAACTTCTGATCCAGTTGAACAGATTCACCTCTTTTTGTCATTTCCTTACCTGGATCATTGAGCATGCATCAAGACACTTGCAGACAGTTATTTAATAGCCTGATATTTGTTAGCCCAATTCTCAGAGCCTACAGTAGGCTGGTGTGTAGGTAGCCTATAGCCTAGGCTAGTAGGCTTCGCAATAATTTGCCACAACATCAGTTTGAAAGAGCCCAATGATTTAATATAGCATTGATCCATGTTTTGCTATTATTCTTGTGTACTCGTGTTGAGTCAATTTCATTCATAGCTTACGTTAAGTAGCTTAGGATAAGTTAAAACTCAATTAGGGTTCCGCCAGCATTGAAAAGCCAGATGTAAGTCAATAGACCATGTTTATTTCTTTTTAAATCATTTTCCAATTTCATTATTATTATTTATGCATTTTCCAAAGGTCTATGCCTAGGGTCTAAAGGCTGTGATGTGTTGCAATCACTATCACAAAAATGAGGTGAATCGGTTCAACTCAAACTCAGAGGTTTACTCAATTATTTGGAATAAATTTAAACCTCTTCACAGACTCACCTCTTTTTTGTAATACCCTTAGCTGGATAATTGGGCATGCATTAAGACGTTGGAATCATTCCCTGTTGAAATCCGGTAGATTGCATAACGCACTGCAAAAACAAAACTTGAATATAAAAAGGCATATTACCCTAATAAAGCTATTTTTGAGAAGTATCAGTCCTGTTGTGTGCGTGTTTGACCTTTATACATGCGTGGGTGATGGTTGGGGGCAAAACCCTGTAGATAGCTTATATGTCTCTGACCAAGTGAATGGGTGAGCGGGGTATGACACCATGCTTTAGCAAATAATCAATTAATTGTTCAATAACGTTATAAATAATTGAACATGAAAACTCCTGTAAAGTTCCATCCCTACCTTCAACTTTACAATTCAATTACCAACCTAAAGAGCCATCATCCCGACCATCACGTCGAACATGTGACAAAAAAAGCGGGAAAAAACAACCGCCAGCGATGAAAAAATGCCGCCAGCAGACGTTTCTCCAGTCCGTTGATAAAGGCAGAAAAACAACGACGACCACCCCAGGGCCAGGCATGACACGGAAGCTCATGGAGTGTATTGCTGCAAACAATCAGTCGTTTTCGCTTGTTGAAGATGTCGGGTTCATCAGACTTATGGAGTTCATTTAGCCACGCTAAAAGATGTCCAATCGGAGGTATTTCTTGGATCTCGCTTTGGCTAAATTGCGAGCTGACATCTACAGCAAGGATTCCCAAACTTTTTTTCTCAGATCCCCCCCATCTATCTATCTATCTATCTATCTATCTATCCACACACACACACATACGGACGCACCCACACACGCGCGCGCGCGCGCGTGTGTCACAGACGTGCCGTCCTTATAAGCAAGGAAAGCAATGCTTACCCAATGGAAAAGTAAAAAAAATCACGGTGAAATATTAAAATAGAAGTAATAATATAAACTGTTTGTTTGTTTTCATTAAAAGAGTAGCAATCTATGGTCCCAGTGCAGCAATCATAAATTTTGTTTTTAGCTTTGTGGCGCCACCCGCAGGTAGAAACTGTAGCAACACAGTTACAGGTGCTTGAGGTAAAGACAACAACTGACTAATAACAAATATGAGTAAATTCCACTGCTGACAGGCACTGTCAAAAATCTGATTGGAACAACTGACAAGGACAGAAACTATGGATCTTAATGAGGTTGACTAGGAAGCTACCATTAGGTTTTGTTTTAATGAGAACTTTGGGCTTGAATGCTCGTAACAATAAGGGGCGGCATGGCTCAGTGGGTAGAGCGGTCGCCTGGTGATTGGAAGGTTGCAGGTTCGAACCCCGGTCCTGCAGAGAAGCGTGTCGAGGTGTCCTTGAGCAAGACACTGTTCCCCTAAATGCTCTGCCCTGTGATAGACTGGCGAACTATGCAGGGTGTACAACGCCTCTCGCCCAATGAGAACGGAGATAGGCTCCAGTTCCCCTGCGACCCGATTTCGGATAAGCGGTTGACAATGGATGGATGGATGGATGGATGCTGTAACAAGGGTTGGAATGTTGGGTGTGTTTTGAGTGAAAACTAGTTGGAAATTGTTGTGAACATCCAGTTAGTTGCTGTTGGTTTGATGACAAGTTCACTGAAGGCAGTTTTTGACAGAAATGTCTTAGTAAACAGGAGAATGATCCTGATCCTGGTATAAAGTGCGAGCCTGGGAGCAATGCATAGTCTTCTGAAAATCAAGAAATTCTTAAATCCTTTATTCAGGAAGTATTTCCGTGACAGTGAATCAGTCTGGAGGTCAAAAAGATCATCCTCGCAGTTCAGATATTCCAAATCCTTGATTTGGCCATGAATGGATCAAAAGCCCACGACTCACTGGTAACTTACTTATCTGTATGAGTAAATTGAGATTTAAACAACATTTGCTGTGGCTGGTGGCCTTGCAACATGAAGGCGTTTGTAGAGTGCCCCTGGACTGCTTCACCAATAGTGGAAACTGTTGCAGCTCTAGTCTTTCCATTTTTTGACCCTGTGCACCAGATTGCGCGTAAAAGCATCCAGCGCCTCTTTGCATTGCATCATGGTGGAATCTACACCCTGCAAAACGCTTGTTCGTCTCATGATACTGACTGAATATGTCGGCCAGGTATGCTGTTTTAATCCAGAATGACTTGGTCATTTGTTCTGCTAGTGTTGGGTCACGAGTTTGCAGGAACTCTTCAATTTGTTGTTGTAGTTCCATAAAGTGCACAAGCATGCAATAAACAAAGCACCTCTGTGTGCAGAAGGAGGCTTTGGTGCGTTTCATCTTAACATAGCTCTGAAGGTTGATACTTGTTGGTGGGGCGACTTTTTATGTAATTCACTGCTTTAACTACAGTTGCCAGTGTTTCACTGAGATCATCAGACAGTTTTTTATTAGCCAGGGCTTGGTGTTGTATTATGCAGTGAAGGATTTTGCATTCTGGGGGCTTTTCCTTAAAGTGGCTGTTGAGTCCATTATTTTTTCCCATCATTGAGGCTGCTTCATCTGTACAGCAAGCGACTAAGTTTCCATAGGGAGGACCATGGGATGATATGTAATTATCGACAGCAGCAAACATATCCTCGCCCCTGGTTGTGATGGTAAGATTGATCGACATGAGAATGTCCTGCATCAAATTTTCATCCTAAACATACTGCACGTGTATGATAAGCACAGCCTTGTCAGCTACAGTTGTATTTTCATCCATGCTGTATGGCAAATGGCCCTTTTCTAAGCTTTTCCGTGAGATGCTTCTCACAGCCACTTGCCATTTAATCAATTCTGTCTTTCAGAGTATTGTTGTTGAAGAGTTTTTAGTTTATCTGCCACCTTCGGAATCCACATATTTCATCCATTTTAATGCAGGCTGGTTTGATTAGGTGCTCACTGACTTTATGAGCTTGGCTCTTAAAAGAGAAACCTCAAAAGATGCCTCTTTAGCCTTCTGTATCTCACTCCCAGCCATTATAAACACGGTTTGGATATTCTTCGATCGGTTTCCCAAGTAAGCTCTGTTTTCCCAAGGAAAAAGTCTAGGTCTCGGTTAACCGTCTAATGTGTGTTTAGTGTCTTGGTGCCTTTTCATCTTGCTTGGATTCATGCTATTGTTAGCTATCATTTCTCCGCTTTTTGGCTCCTGATGAGCCAGAGCCTTCGCTGACATATTTAATAGCAAGTAGGTACCTTAACAAGAGCTAGCTACCTTTCCTTCTTGCTAACATTAGCTGTGTTTCAACAATGGAAGACCGAGTACAGTGGCCAAGACAGGCTTGGCCGACATGTTATTCTGTTTGTATTGCTTTCCTGGTGTACACATTCCCCATCTTCACTAGCTATGTCCAATGCTGTGATTTGACATAGCTAGTGTTAATCTTGAAAGATGAGCACCAGAGGAACGCTGTGATTGGTAAGCTGGTACACAAAGAAACCAGGTGCATAAAAATGATGCAGCTGAGACCGTGATTAAACAGCAATGTTTTTTGTATGAATTAGTTATATTTTCCTGTTAAAGACTAATAATGTTTTTAAGTGTATACAATTTACAATAATATTCAATCATGTATTTTTGCTATTTTGTGTTTGAATATACTCATGTGGATTACAATATTTTACTAAACATATGCATGAAAACATCCAAGGACCTGCGCACCCCCTGTGATCTTGGGCGCCCCCAGGTTAGGAACCACTGATCTACAGCGACATCGAGAAGCAAGTAGCTGATGGCACTATGATTAACTTCAAAACAGACATTGGGTCATCAAGTGTAAGCCCCATGAGCATGCTGAGCCTCAAGGCTCAATGGATAGGGGAAATCTTTTGTTTAAAAAGGATGTCCTTTATTCACAAAAATGCTTTGGGTCTATAACGGCAACAGCAATCGCATCTGCTAATGAAGGCATGTTTAATGAAGTGGAAAATCCCGAAAGAGAAAGTGCATGTAGTGGTGAGGGACAATGCGCACAGCAAGTCTAAAGGTATGATGGAGTTTTGTGTGCCAATTTTGCCGTGCATGGCACATACTTTGCCACTCACAACGATCTAAAGTGCCCTTTCTCAGCACAGCATCGCTGTGTTGTGGCCGTGGGGAAAAGAATAGAATGACATGTCAAACCTTCACAGCTTGCATGTAGTCGACTGGAAGACATGCAGAAAGAACTCGGAATGACTATTAAAAGGCTACAATAAGACGTATGCAGCAGGTGGAATTCAACATTCTATATAATACAGAGCCTGGAGATGCTGCTGATTTTGATCTTGCGGGTGACACGCAATTTGCTATAGAAAGTCGTGAATGAAACGGTGTTGATGGTCAGCAAAGAGATCCCAGTACCATGGCCGGTACAGAAACGGAGGACCCCCTACCTATTGAGACTCGGCTTGGAACAGTTCTGCTGGACACGTATCAAGAAATTATCGAGGAATATATCATCTTGGAAAAGGCATCCACAAGCGAAACCACATCAGATTAGTAATAATAACAAAAATAACAATAAACTTTGTTTGTAAAGCACCTTTTACAAAAGAAATGCAGTTCAGAATGCTTTACAATGCAGAAATTACACGTACTGAGTTATTCAAGTGAAAACAGTCAGAATTTGAACATAAATAGAGGGAGCCAAGACAAAAAGGAAAACATTGAGCCAGTTTTACCGGGTGCTGCCCTTACGATGCTTAGAAGAAAAGTTAATCGGCTAATATTACTTTTTAGGTACACGGATGGTTGGGTGAAGACACCATTACACAGATTGCCAGCTCTTTAGAGCAGCGCCAGAGCGCCTCTTTGACGGAGGTGGAAATTTTTCACGCATTGCGTTTTGTGCTGGTCGCAAGACATTTTTTTTAAAACTTGTATTGTATTACTCTCAGAACCGTAATTTTCAAACACATAAAATTAAGTCGGCACGTGTTTGTGCATGAGCATGTGTGACTCATGAGGCATTAGCAACTTTCGTGGATTGGAAAATTATATCTTGCTTAGAGTGCCAACAAGGCTATGGCCGGGGTTGCTTCAGAGTACTGGAAATTCCATCAGGCCCGCTTCCCTGCTGTTTCCCGTGTAGTATGCAAGTACCTCAGTCCGCCCAGTACTAAGTTGTTGACAGCAAACAGTTTTTCAGCCCATGTCATAGATGAGAAGAGAAATCGCATAGGCTGAGAAAAGGTGCATATGCTCGTTTATGTAAAAAAACAATCGACCTTTCATACTTAATTCATAGGATATAGGCGAATCAGTCTTTCAGCCTTGTTCATTGGACTTAAAAAGAAGGCTATGTTTTCTTTTGCCGAGGACTGAAACTATTTATATTATGTTGTGCACTTTTGTTTGCGCATGACCTCGCTGTTACAGTGTTGTTTGTAGCTCCTAAAAAGAGCAGCGCCGATTGAGCCCAGTTTTAAGTTTATAATTAGAAAAATTGAATAGCCACATAACAGGCTACTATTTTCTAATTAATCGTTAAAATACTATTATTGAGTTTAAGCAACAGTCTGTAAAGCATATGTAGCCTACTAATTCAACACTGTAAAAAAGAGTACACTATGTCTATTCATGCTCTTTCAGTTTTTCATTAATTGCTGTACAATTTTACAATGTACTCACCTTCACATGATCTCTGTGGACAGGGAAAAATTAGCCATTAGGCTGTAAGAAACTTGGAATATTCAAGAAGTATAATTACCCTACGCACATGGTGATATTTAAAGAGGGTGCATCATATCAGATGCACCTCTTTTGGCTACTCAGGTCACCTTTACTTAATGAATACTTTTGAGAGACACCAATACCTCTTTAGCTTTCGTTCCTAAGCGCATTTGAATAGAGGGGCTGCAGAGGAAGCTACTGGCCTGACCCAATCCTAATAAGTCTCATTTATAAGCTGGGGATCCTGAGGATGGAAAAGTGAGTTTTGTCTTCACACTGAAGAGCCTAGCTCAGAAAAGATGAATTTGGTCATCTCAACAAAAAAAAATGAGGGGCAGCATGGCTCAGTGGGTAGAGCGGTCATCTGGTGATTGGAAGGCTGCAGGTTCAGTCCATGCACCTGCAGAGAAGCGTGTCGAGGTGTCCTTGAGCAAGATACTGTTCCCCTGACTGCTCTGTTCTGTGATAGACTGGCGACCTATACAGGGTGTACCTGATAGGCTCCAGTTACCCCGTGACCCGATTTCGGATAAGTAGTTGACAATTAAAAAAAAAGTGGAGCTCCATTGTCTGCAAATGGGCTTCGGCTGTAATGTATAATTCTTTGTTTTCACATGTTTGTTATGACACTTGTAAAGTGGGTCAAATTATTGTCTGGGAGAGCAGCAAGCCAGTTTAAGTGGGATGAATTTTACAGTTGTAATTTGTAAAGAAAATGAATTGTTACATAAACAAAAAATATGGCATGTTTTACATAACCTAAGTTGCCGATGTAGTTTTCGTATTTTACCAAGTGAATGTGTACATTTTGAAAAGCATTATATGTCTCATCTTCCAGTGGGCCATAAGAGTTGACATAATAATGTGCTAATTCTATTACAGGAGAGACTTTGTGTTCTCTGAAATTAGGTGGAAGAAAAATAGGTGCATATACAGTGGGGAAAATAAGTATTTCACCCCTGCCGATTTTGTGAGTTTGCTCCCTTACAAAGAAATGAATGGTCTATAATTTCATGGTAGGTTCATCTTAACAGTGAAATACAGATTATTTTAAAAATTCCCAGAAAATCACCATATATCACATATCGAGGCCTGTCTGAAGTTTGCCAATGAGCACCTGGATAATTCAGAGGCTTTGGACAAAGTACTGTGGTCAGATTCGACTCAATTTGAAATCTTTGGCATCAACTCGACTTTACATGTTTGGAAGAAGAAAAAAGCTGACTTGGACTTAAGGATGCAAGATATTGGATTTTTAGCCGATATTTTAAATCTCTCTTGGCCAACTGCTGATGTCGATGTATGCACATGGTTTTCCTCCCACCTAATGTCAGAAAATATAAAGTCTCTCCTGTAGTGGAATTAGCACATTATTATGTCAGCTCTTATAGCCCACTGGAAGATGAGAAATATAATGCTTTTCAAAATGTACACATTCACTAGGTAAAGTAAGAAAAGTATGTCAACTTAGGTTATGGAAAAGATGCCATGTTTTATTCGTGTAACATTTCATTTTCTTTCAAACACACCTGTAAAATTCATCCTGTTTAAAAAGGCTTGCTGCTCTCCCTGAGACAGCTCTGACAATAATTTGACCCATTTCACAAGTATCAAAACAAACATGTGAAAGTTTTTTTTCATTACACCTTATACCCTAAGCCCATTCATTCACATTCAATGGAGCTCCTCTTTTTTCAAAACCACCAAATTCATCTTTCTGAGCCAGGCTCTTCAGTGCGAAGAAAAAAATCACTTTTCCCTGCCCAAGATCCCCAGCTTATAAAGGAGACTTACTAGGTCTGGGTCAAGCCAGTGGTATCACATGCAGCCCCTCTATTTAAATAAGCTTTGGAATGAAAGCTAAAGAGGCACTGGTGTCTCTCAAAAGTTTTCATCATCGAGTTTTCACCTGGGTATCCAAAGTCGGTGCATCTGATATGGCCCACTTTAAATACTACCATGTGCAGAGGGCAATTATACTTCTTAAATATTCCAAGTTCCTTACAGCCTAATGGCTAATTTATCTCTATCCATAGAGATCATGTGAAGGTGAGTGCATTGAGCAACTGTACAGCAATTATAGCCAACTGAAAGAACATAGATAGACATAGTGTCCTCTTTTTCACAGTGTTGAATTAGTAGGATAAATATGCTTTACACTGTTGTTTAAACTAAATAATATAATAATAATTAATTTAAAAATAGGAGCCCATTATGTGGCCATTCAATTTTTCTAATTGCAAACATAAAACTGGGCTCAATCTGTACTGTCCTTTTTCAGGAGCTACAAATAAAGCTGTAAAAGCAAGGTCATGCTCTAACAAAAGTGCACAACATAATATAAACTGTTTCACTCCTGAGCAAAACTCTAGCCTTCCTTTTAAGTCCAATGAACAAGGCTGAAAGACTGATCGGCCTATATCCTATGAGCAGAGATGGCCAAAGTGATCCAGTAAGAGTCATTGTGGGTGAAGGTCTTTGTTCCAACCAAGCACTTCCACACCTGATTCTATTAGTCAACCAATTGTCTTTGCAAAGGACCTTGATCAGTAGAAGATACACATTTGAGTCTACTGATCAAGGTCCTTAGCAAACAGAATTGATTGACTAATAGAATCAGGTGTGGAAGTGCTCGGTTGGAACAAAGACCTGGACCCACAGCGACTCTTACTGGATTACTTTGACCATCTCTGCCTATGAGTCAAGTATGAAAGGTTGATTTTTAAAAAAATATAAATGAGCTTATGTACCTTTTCTCAGCCTTCTCAGCGATTTCTCTTCTCGTCTATGACATGGGTGACAGCACATAACAGCCATTCGCTGTCAACATTAGGGCTGGGCACACTGAGGTACTTGCATGCTACATGGGCAAAAGCAGGAAAGCAGGCTTGGTTGGATTTCCAGTACTCCAAAGGGCTGGCCTTCTCGGGAATGGTGTCTTTGGCCAGGTATCCATGTACCTAAAAAGTAATAGTAGCCGATGAACTTTTCTTCTATGTATTGACAGTGCAGCACCCTATAACACTGGCTCAATGTTTACTGATTTTGCCTGGGGTCCCTCTATTTATTTTCATCTTATTTCTATTTTCATATAAATAATTTGGTGCATGTAATTTCTTTATTATAAAGCAGTCTTAACTGCATTTCTTGTATGAAGGGTACAATACAAATAAAAGTTTATCATAATTGTTATTATTACTAACCTCTGATGCCGTCTCGCTTATGGATGCCTGTTCCAAGATGACACTCTCCTCAATAATTTCTTGGTCCAGCAGCAGTGTTCCAGGTTGAGTCTAATTAGGTAGGAAGCCTTCCGTGTCCGTACTGGCCATGGTACTGGCATCTCCATGCTGACCATCACCGCTGCCAACCATTTCATACACAACTTTCAGTAGCAGATTGCGTGCTCCCTCGTTCTTATTAGTGTCGAAATGATGATCTTTACAACGTGCATCAAGCATGGTGGCAACGAAAGAAAAGCTTTGCTATGCACACCATTAAAGTGATCACTGAAAGCTTCCAATAGAGAACTTTTGGCAGTTTGTGCACCACTGTTCGAGTCATTCTCTTGCCAAGCAGCCGTGTCAGTGCCACTACAGTGAGAATAACATCAGCAGCAAAGACCTCTGTACAACCAGTGCCAGCTGGTCCATGCAGTCAGGGCCATCATTTAGGGGTGAGAGATGATGACAATTGTAGGGACCCACAGCCCTTGGGGGGCCCTCAAAAAAACCCTGTAGCCTGTTATGTAGATCCCCCTTTTCCATGACTAAATTACATTACAGGCATTTAGCAGATGCTCTTATCCAGAGCAATGTATAACAAGTGTATAGAGTCAAGGTGCAAAATTATTATGCATGGGCTAATACTAGTACTCATACGAATGCATTAAAATGCAT
>OMLC01041744.1:9344-23835 GCA_900302585.1 Regalecus glesne
CACAGTGTGCTACCTTTAGCGTGACGAGCAGCGTGACAGTCTCCACTGAGTAGTATCCTCTGTCCACGTAGTCACCCATAAAAAGGTAGTTGGTGTCTGGGGACTTTCCTCCAATCTTGAACAGCTCCATCAGGTCATGGAACTGACCGTGCACATCCCCACACACCGTGACCGGGCATCGCACCTGAAGCCAGAGGACACAACACACCTCGAGTCAGCAGCACATCCAAAGTCTCCCTACGTTAGAGAATGAACAGAACGCCCAGTGCCAGCAGATCCTCATTTCCTGGTGAAAGCAGAACATGGACGGTTCCATCATGTGGCTTTTGGTTTTCAGAGTGAAAGCTAACTGGTTCAGAACCATCCAGAAACCATTTGCATAATGTGCATTTATCCACCATTACCCAGGTCAGATTATGTTTTGACATGAGACCAACGCTGCCAACCTACTGGCAGGGAAAATAACTTTCAACTTTAAGACAAATACGTGAATTAAGTCCTGTGCTGCTGACAGAGCTGTCATGAAGAGGCATTGCTCCTGAAGGAGAAAAGCATGATGTGAGTTCATGTATCATGGTCAAAAGGTATGAAGTGGGCTTGAGTAATGTGAATCAGCTCCAAGGGTAGTAGGGGTGGGTACTGTTCACATCTAGGTTGATACTAAGTACTGGGGTATGTTACAGGCCACCATAAAAACGTGTTAAAAGAAACCATGTCCAAACTAGTCAACTTCTACATTGTTATCCATCTTGTTACTCATTCTGGGCATTTTGTTGCAACATATTGAACAAAATCAAACCCCTCCCTGCATCCCTCTCTCCCCTCCCTCAAGCCAGCTCCACCCACCAGGGCCCAGTGTGAGAACTTGGTCATGTGAGTCTCAGAGGAAGTGCAGATCCTGATCTGGGACTGCATCAGCAGTGAGGTTTATTACTGTAGTGGGGGGAGGGGTGGTGGATTTAAAAATAAAACCCCAAATAAACCATTTTCAGCTCAGCACTGCTCCGTGGAGTGGATCAAGTTATAGGTTTATGGGTAAGGTGACGTGTCTCTCCCATCCAGACGTGCACTTGCAACAAGCAGTTATCGAGGAGCGATTACTTTGAACGTCTCAGGAGGAATCTTATCGATATTTATATGAATTCATAACTGGTGCTGGGATTTGGCACCAATTGACTGAACGTGAGCAGATAAATGGTAAATGGACTTGTTAGATCGTGCCTTTCTAGTAGTACCCACATAATTCAATCGGTACCCTCAAAGTATCTAATTAGGTATGTGACCCTGAAGGACAGTGGTAGGATTTACTGAATGTACCCATTTCTCATGTTGAGATATTAGTCCTGACCTGAGACAAAGGATGGACAGATGGATGGAGACACATATGACTTGATGTCAACATCAAGAACAAATGGAACAAATGGTAGATAGCAAATGGACTTGTTCTAATATGGCACTTTTCTAGTCTAGTGACCAACAACTCTACAATGTAGGCCCCACATTAAGGAAGCATGAGAATTAAGGCTGATTGTCCTTTTTCTGTCAGCCCCCTGTGGGATTGAACCTCCCACACCTGACTTGTAGGTATGGATGCTGCCACTGAGCCACCGCAGCCCATCCATTGACCTACTGCTGAATGAAGTACTGACTCAGTGTAGGTATGGGAGGGCGACACCATGACATCAACCGGACCCAGATTCATCCCAGCATTCCCAGCATCATGTGAACAACACAAAACCCACCACTGTCCTTTCAAAGTCAACACCAACACCAATGGGTGGCCCTGATGATGCCTGGCATGACGAGTCAGTGCCGTCGGTCACCACCACGTGGTGCTTTGGAACAAACTCTGCCAACACAGCCTCCAGCTCAGTGCGAGCTTCACAAGAGAGACAAAGCCCAACGTTGTTCTGGCTGAAGGGTTCCTCTGGACATGACGATGGAGGGAACAACCCTCCCATTGGAGGACCTCATATTTTAGACACAACTTCACTGGTTTGGGACGGCTGTTCAACAGAGCTGTTCCACGTGAGTCCTGCTAGACTGTTGAGAGGGCCCGTTTCGAAAGCTGCCATCATTATCTGACCCTGCTTGGTTAACAAAGGCCTTCTGCAGCCTGTCACGGTAGACTGCTTTCAGAAGGTGTGAATAAGAACATGGAAGCTCAGGTTCAGTCGGATCCCTCTGCAGAGACAACTCTGAGAAGTCCTGTTGCCTTCTTACCAGCCGGGCAGTGAAGGACTCGGCTCCAGTTACATGTTGATGCTTCATCTGAGACAAAAGCTAAGCCTGGCAGTAAATGACCGTCAAGTCCTCATCCCAACCACTTCTTAGTTTAGCTACTGGCACCATGTTAGTTTGGGTTGGATGGGATTTAACCGAGCGGTTGTGTTCTACTCTTCCTGAGCTTTCTCCCTGCTGTTTCTGTCCCTGGGTTTTAAGGGAATTGTTCCTCGTCCCATGTGAGGGTCTAAGGGCAGCTTGTTGTGTTACTCTAAAGCCCACAGAGGGACAGCGATGTAGGAAATCTGTCAACTAGTTCTGTCCCACTGCTGCACCCATCGGCAGTTGGGAGCTGCAGGCTTTCTCCAATCTCCAGTGTCCTGGGACTGAAAGGAGCTGATTCTTTATGCAGAACGAGAGTTTGGCTTTTTATGGAGGCATGAGGTGTAGTAAAAGCCCACGACCTCAGGCTCATCCTTTCCCAAAGTGTGTGCTCTACCACTGAACAACCACAGCTCCCTAAAGGGTATATATCTAATCTAAGCCTGAATAGGGGGCAGCCCAGCTCAGGGACTAGTTGTCCGGTAACCAGAAGATGGACGGGTCCCAGTTCCTGCAGAAAGCTTGTCTAAGTGTCCTTGTGAAAGCAGAAGCCCTACGTGCGACAACAAATGGCATATTTACATATTAAATGTTCCTTAATATGCACTGTCCCCCATAAAGGGGATTATAGTCATTCATATTATTCTGAGTATTATTGTGGAGCTAATTTCTTGCCAAACTTGAAAACCTGTTTCACCAATACTCTACACTGATAAACAGTGTAGCTTGCCCATACTAAACACACCTATCAAACATATGTTCAACACATTGTGCTGCAGAAACAGATACGTGTCTTACAAGCACAAAGACAATCTTCTCCAGGGACTAAAAGAACATCACGTCACTTTGGACAAGTGATGGTGGCGAGGACTGGCTGAAAAAAGCCCCGAGTAAGAATCTCTCCAGAACAGCCTGTGGCATGATGGGTTTAAATACACCGTGAGGTAGAGTGGGACAGCTCCAACAGACATTGTAGAAGACAAGACGACGACAGCATTCCAACCATCTGACATCAAGCTGAACCAGATAAAACTGCAGCCAACAGGTGAGTTTGTGGTTGCTGCAGGTGAGAAGCCCAATGTTTCATTAAACTCCACGAGTTAGGGAGTCATGCGTAAGATGTTCCACATGCAACACGTGGTGCAGGACTACAGGGGCTAACCTAGTTTATACAAATTAAGGCCAATGTTCCGTTTGCAGGCAAACGTTGGGTAGAACTTCACTGGAAGGGCTGATCTCAGAGTCAATCAAAGTTCATCCAGGATATACCAATCATACAGTTCACATCTTAAAAAGTCTTCAAATTCCATCAGCTCATTGAATTCAGGCAAATGGCTGCTCATGATGGGATAAGACTCAGACATATTAAACGTTATGTGTAAATAGACCCATACAACCACAGGCTGCATCATTTTGCAGTCATTCCTGTGTAACTTCATGTGAAGTGTCAGCGTGTAACAAGGATTCTGCTGGAGCAGGCCTCTTACAGAGGCCGATATGTTGAGTTTAAGCACTTGACTGTTAACCTGCATATTTTGGAATTCCATTAGAATTCTGTTAAGGTCTCTCAGTGTGCTGAGTATTCTGTAACTTGTGTTTAGCTCTGTAACCTGCTTTATTCACAACATCCATTAGACGTCTGTCTCGGGAGGGGTCCCTCGTCTGGGGCTCTCCCTGAGGTTTCTTCCCATTTTTGCTCCCTGATAAAGGTTTTAAGGGAGATGTTCCTGATCTGATGTGAGGGATGTTGCAATACAAAACTCTTGGTATTGTTTGATCTCCGGCTTTCCTTTGATAAGTATATGCAAGAAATCAACAAGACTGCCTCTTTTCATGTACGTCAAAGCTCAAATGTGGTCTTACGTGTCTATGGCTGACCCAGAAACTAATGCATAGCTTTGGTTTCATCCTGATTGGATACTGGATACTTAGGTTTTACTAACCGATTGTAGAGATTTAGCTTTTTTGTGATTCCCTTACCTGGATTATTGAGCATGCATCAAGACATAATGGAACGCGAGTACTAAAACTCTTTGTCCATCTATATTTTGTCAAACACACTATCCAGCCGTACTAGATATGGCAGGGCTCGTTGGGTGATAGGTGGGGATACACCATGGAGAGGTTACCCATGACTAGAAGTATTCAAAAGGTTCAAAATGCTGCAGCCACAATCCCAAATACAACAGAAAATTTGACCATATTTGACCAATTCTTGCCACTTTTTAATCGGGTCCCTCTCAATGTTAGACAGACTTCAAGGTGCTTCAGCTGGCTTATACAATTTTAAATGGGCTTGCCCCATTTCCAGATTCAAGAACTTTTTAGTCCTTGTACATTCATCCATCGTTAACCGCCTATCCAGTGTTAGGTCACAGAGATAGCAAATTGCAGCTGGGCACACCAAGCTTTCCTCCTCCTGGCCACACCCACCAGCTCTGACTGGGGGTCCTGAGGTGGTCCCAGGGTGGAGATATAATCCCTCCACCTGGTCCTCAGTCTCCCCTGTGGCCTCCTCCCAGCTGGACGTGTCTGGAACACCTGACTAGGGAGGAGACCAGGTGACCTCCTTATCAGCTTCCTGAACTACCTCAACTGGGTCACTTTCTACTTGAAGGAGAAGCGGCTCTACTCCGACTTCCCCACGGATGACTGAACTTCTCAGCCTGTCTCTAAGGGAGACCACCATTGTACAAGCACAACCAAATTGCAATTGTGTCCCCCTCAAATGGTGCATATATGTGAAATAAAGACAGTGAAGCGATAAGAAATGTAAAATGCCAGCTACGAATAGTACAGTCAAAACAATAAATACAAAATATAAGAAATGCAAAACACAATATAAAACACAGAGATAAAATACTACGTATGAGATGAAAAACATCAGAAAAATGCAGTGAAAATGAAGAGGCTTAGTGACATATGATGTCAGAGTTCATCAGCACCCCAGCTTTTGGAGCTGCTCTTCAGTTTATTTCTTCATATGCAGATTGATCTGAAGCACCTAGCTGATGGGAGGAGCTGAATGTGATGGAGTCCAGAGTGTGTCAAGTCTGCTATGATGTTCTTGGCTCTCCTCACCAGGTGGATGCTGTGAAGATGGGCAACTGATGGCATCTCAATGCCACAATGCCCTGTGCTGTTTTCCCAACCCGCTGGAGGGCTTTCTTGTCAGCTTTGGTGCAGCTGCTGTACCAGGCTGTCATGCAGCTTGCTAGGATGCTCTCTGTGGTGGTGAAGCTGGGGACTCTCTCTACAGCCTCTGTGTTGATGGGCATAAGACTATCTGTGGTCTTCTTGGAGATCCTAAAGTCCACAAGAGTCTCCTTGGTGTTTTGGGGCTTTAAGATCAGGCTGTTGTCAGCACACCACACTGAGTTAACCATCATGTGTACTTTCTTTGTACCCACCAAACGTGTCTGATTACTTCAAACTGTACAGACCATCTCAAGTCCTTTGCTCTTGAGATACAGGATTCCTCTGTGTGCCCAAAGTTAAGTCAGCTGGTGGCAGCAGGGCCTTTTCCTATTGAGCTCCATTTTTCTGGAATAACCTGCCTGCCGCCATCACACAATGAAGCGTCTGACAGTCCTTTAAATCAACATTAAAACTCATCTTTCGGCTTTAATCTTCAATAAGTGGCTTTTAAATTGAGTACGTCTAGATCGGTACTGCTTGGTGAGTTGGTTTTTGTCTCAATGAATTTAACAAGCCGTTCTGTCCACAAGATTATACAGATGACTAAACATTACTGACCGTTCTCCAACACACTCACACACACACATAAAGGGGCAGGAGAGCTCAGATGTAGGGCGGTGGCCTAGTAATCAGAAGATTGGGGTTTCAATCCCTGACCCCGGCAGAAAATGTGTTGAAGTGTCCTTGAGCGAAACACTGAACATTTCTCTTGTCAACGTTGGCAATGGATGTCCAGGGGGGGGTTCACCACCTTTGTCCATCCAGTGCTGGGATAGGCTCCAGCATCAAGCCACAACCTGACTTTGGATAGACAGTTGACGACGGGTATTCAAATGATCCTTTGATCCATGATCCTTTTTCATATCGTTCTTCACTCAAATGTGCAACTGGTTTTTTCTCCTCGTCTCTTCTCCCACATATGTGAATGGTGTGTGATGTAAGTCCCTTGTGAATATGTGTAGCCTGTCCTGTCAGGTCTACATGGGGATAGTGGTCTTGTGGCACAACTCCTACGCTGTCCCAGTGGCATCTGGATACTGGTTGGCATTCTTCTTATCCTATTCTTCCTATCTTACAGTTCAGTCATCCTCGTTCAATGCTGTATGCTGTCAATGGTGTAGACACGTCAGCTGCACCTCTGTCTGTCCTGATAGAAAGATCCCTCTTCTGATTTTTTCCTCCCAGTTAAAAGGTTTTTTAGGGCATTGTTTCCCATCTGATGCAATGATCTGAGGACAAGATGTTGTATTGCTGTAAAGCTGAGGCAAATACGTAATTTGTGATAATGGGCTTTACAAATAAATCTGACTCGACTATAATCCAGAGCCCAAAGAAACACAAAATGAGGTTACTTGACACAATAAGTCCTGCACATTCTCTACCATTGAGCAATCGTGGCCTCTTCCAAAGGAAATCCCATGTCAGGGTTAAATGACTACACAAGCCTGTCAGCTCTGACACCTGTTGTCCTGAGATAATCGTTTCCCACCTGAAGGGCTCAAAGGCACTCCTACTAGACCCACTGCTGTTTACCTACTAGGCTAAATGGTCAGTGGATGATGCAGTCATCATGGGACTGTACTACATCTCACAGCACCTCAACTCTCCAGGGACACAAACACGGGTTCTATTGGTGGATTTCAGCTCAGCATTCAATGTCATTGTCTCAGAGATCGTCCACTCCAAATTCATCCAGCTCACTGTACCAGTCCCAATAGTCAGTAGATCAAAAACATCCTGACTGAAAATAGGCAGGAGGTGAAGCCAGGGGAACCACATAGACCACCCCAACAATCTTCAATGGTGATCCCCAAGGATGTGTGCTCTTCTCCTTCAACCCAAAACCCCATCTGTTAAACTCCTGAAATCTGATGACGACAATTATCTGCTTCATCCAGGATAGTGAAGGGTCCATGTAAAGATGGAAGGTTGAAAACCTGGTCCTCTTGTGCCAGTCATGACAACCCGGAGCTGAAAACACTCAAAACTGGGGCAATAGTGGACAGTGGACTTCAAGAGGGAGCTCCAGTCAACACTGCCTCACCTCATCATATTCAACAGCACGGTGTCTCCTGTAAATCTTCAGACATCTGGGATCCATGATCTCCAAAGACCTAAGGCGGGCACCCAATACAGGCAATCATCAAAAAAGAGCCAGCAGAGGATGTAGTTTCTCCATCAGCTCAAGAACTACTGACTTCAGTCTACTCCGATATAATTCACTCTATTCTTTGCATCCATCATGGTTAAGTTGGGATCAGCCACCAAATGAGATAGGAACGGAGTCTGATGGATATCAGAACAGAAAACAACCATTGGTGCCAAGCTGCCCTCCATTCAGGAGTTATACATGTACAGAGTCGGGAAACGTCACTGCAGAACCATCACACCCTGGTCCCAATATGATCCAACTCCTCCCCTCTGGTAGGCGCTAGAGCACGATACACCAAATTCACCAGTGATAACAGCTTCCTTCTGCAAGCTGTCACTCCAATGAACAGTTTACAATCCCATAATATATCTGAGCACATTGATTACACGGTACATTGTAAGTATACATTGATATTCGGTCGTGTCAGGAAGCTTCATTTCTACAGATAACCTGCTTCCTGCATCTTTCCACTCTGAACCATTGCTATCCCGTTTCACTTGTATGTAGTCATTGTGCATATTCCAGAAGATTTGTTTGAACTAATTATAATATAAGTATAGGTACTTTGAGATCCACTAAACCAGAGTCAAATTCCTACAATTTGCAAACATACATGGCCAAATGAAGATGATTCTGATCTGGGAAGCAGCAGTTGAAGCTGTTGCAGGTCCTTTCTCAATGTGAAGATCTGCTGCAATGAATGAAGATGACATCCACCACTGCTCTACCTCACATGGAATGAGAAAAGGGTTGAAGGACTTTAAACCAACAAAGTCCAGCACACCAAGTCAGATCTCCGGGTCTCTGCTGCTCTCTGGACACCACACCATGGCTATGGGAGGGAGAGATATTGTGTTATATAAAAGAGGTTACGGATCATGTATAATTGGCAATTCGGTGTAAACACTGTTTTTATGTTTACAACATTATCATGTTGTATATAATCACTAAACAAGGGAATCACAGTGTTATAACACTCAATCATCTAGGACAACCCTGAAATATATTTCCATTAATTATTTCAAGCAAAAGCACTATCATGTGATTTATAAAGACTGAGACTCTCGTGGTGCTCTGTTGCAGGTAACCAGCTTTAAAACTGGCAACAGCCTTTATTAGGGTATATTAGCAAAAGATGTCTCATGCAAATATTAATATCTATTAAGTTAAAGTAGTGTATTTATGCATGCTCAAAAGTCTGGATATGTTAATGAAGTCAAAAAAAGTGGAATTAGTTGATCTGGACACTAAACCCACTCTCACTGTGTTGCTCTCCTGGAGGCTTCTTTCAGCCCCGTTTTAATTTTTTTATGGATTCCCTTTATCACTCCCACAAGTGGAAATTTGAAATTCTCTGCATTATTATTATTATTATTTTAACCCATCCTATTTTATAGGAGCAGAGAGAGCTGCCAACATATGGCGCTCGGGGAGCAGTTAGGGGTTCACTGTCTTGCTAAAGGACACCTCCACATGCTTTCTGCAGGACCGGGAATCACACCTGTAACCTTCTGATTGCCAGACAATGGCTCTACCCACTGAGCTATGCTGCCCCTGAAGGTTTTAAGGGAGTTGTATGTTATCCGATGTGAGCGTTAAGGACAAGATGTACAAATGTAAAGCCCACTGAGTCACATTTTTAATTTTGTGACATAATGGACTATAAATAGGAAACTGATTTCTTGACTCCCACTAAACGTGATGTCCACATTAACTGATTCAACTTTTTGTGACTTGTTAAAAAGTAACACAAGTTACATGAGGGGCTAATGTTGTAAGTTGAATGTGATTAAGCACGAGACAGGAAGAATTTTAGTCAATGTTTCTTATTAAAAGAAAGTCAAAATAAGTCTGTGGAAAAATTATTTAATGCATTCCTGGTTGCAACATTAGGTTGTGTTAAGCAGAAAGTAACTAGCTTGATGGCTACTGTTAGCTAACTTTATATAGTGGTAAGCCACATTTCTAGAAATTCTGTTGGACTCTCATAAATATTCATAGCATTGATGAAATTTAATTAACCTCAACACTTATGTCATAATCACAAAAAACTGGAAACTGATTAACTTAGTTCAAGTAGAGTTTTACTTCTGTATTTCACAGTAACTTACATCCAGTAACTGCAACAACGTGTGATGCCGTGGTTGAGTTGCTGTTCGCTGCCAAGGTCGTACCGCTGATTAGCATCAGAAATAGACATAGGGCTCGCATCAGCAGTCCCGGGGTGTCCAGCGCGCAGTCTTCGGGTTCTCAGTCACTTCCACCCCTCACTCCTCAACTGCTGCACACGCTCGTCCAAATGTGATCACTACTGGCTTCACAAAACCAAGATGGCGACGGGAAACGACAAACTCGAGGCTTCAAAACAGTTGTCCACAAGCTAACGCGGGACGCCGTGATCCACTCTGCTCAATAATCGGGCACGTCTTGATGCAAGCTCAATAATCCAGGTATGGAAATCACAAAAAAGAGGTGAATCAGTTCAACTGGATCAGAAGTTTATTTGGAAACGTTTCGTCACTCACTAGGTGACTTCTTCAATCTGAGATGAAAACAAACAAACAAGTATTGTTGTGTGGTATCAATGTACTGTTTATAAGGGGGGGAGGTTTGTTTTCAGCTCAGACTGAAGAAGAACTTCTGATCCAGCTGAACTGATTCAACTCTTTTTTGTGAATCCTCGGGCATGTTTACATTAATACATAGGGACATGCTGCTGTGGAGAGCGAATCACTCAGGACATTGGAGTGAAATTCCTCAGCACCGCAGATTGGGCCAAAAGAAGTGATAGTTTAAACGTTTTATAGGACATAGTTTTAGTATTTATAAGAAATTCTGTATGTTTCTTGAGTATGACTGAGTAGAATTATGTTGTGTATTTGTTTTACAGGCATGTTTTGTATTTGCAAATGACATTATGATTTTAAACATTGTGTTTATGGCCTTTGTAAAACATATTCAGTATGTTTTTGGCCATCCCTAATTTGAGTTTTAAGGTACAGGCCGTTTCATGTACAAACTAGAAAGCAAAATTCAAAGACCACACTCCGACTGGTCTATACTTTGCTACACAAACATGAATAGATATGTACATATTGAGACTATGGGATATATTTTTTAGGAACAAAAAAAGTTAAGGACATCACAATAGATGTCTAGACATTAAGCTGATGCTCATAATCAAGAATACCTAGCTTGCAGAAACAAAGGGCAGATCCTGAGAGCAAACCTGGAATACCTCTCAAAGCAGTAACTGGTGCAAAAAGAAAGCTTGGCAGCATTTCAGCTTTCTTCAAAAGTCACCAGCAACTATTTAAGCCTCACTACATCACATAATGGAATACCTCACCTCCTGGACATTAGACTCCTTGGTCAGAATCTCCTTAGCCTGGAAGACACACACACACACACACACACACACACACACAGACACACACACATTTCATTAAACAGAACTTATTCAAACAAAGTTACACTCGCTTAAAATAAAATAAAAACAAGCAGTTTTTTCTATCCACCATTCAACACCAAGTCTGCATGAGCTTTACAAGATACCGTAGTTTTTACATAGCAAGTATCATAGATTTGACTAAATAGTAAAAGAGGCGTTAGATGTTGCCAGGTACATTAAAAGTTGTCATGTAGTTTTCCTATATGGGTTTTGTCAGGTGCAGACCAGGTCTGCATCTTTCCTGCACAATTCGATTTTCCCACAGATATCAGTAAGGTTGATTGAACTTCAATATAGTGGTTGGAATTGAGATGTAAAATACATTATGTATTGGGAGCGTAGTAGCTCAGGAGGTAGGGCAGTCGTCTAGTAAACAGAGATTGGTGGTCCAATCCCTGGTTTCTTCAGGAAGCATGTTGAGGTGTCCCAGAACAAGAAACTGGACCCATTACTCCCTCCAGAGTCCTGTGCACTCGCTACGCACACTGCTCCTATACAACAGGATGGGTTAAATGCATAGAAGAAATTCCTCCAGCCTCGCCACATAAAAGTGTATCATAAATCTGTTGCTGGGATGCAACATTATTATAAATCAACATTATTATATAAAGTGCAACCTTAAATTCAACAGTTACCAACATCTGAATTCTGACCAGACTGAAATGAATTAAATAATCTCCTCTAAGATCCACTATGGAAAATAGTCAGCGCTGATGCAACATGCATCATGAAGTACAGTTCACTACACCCTACTACCAACTGTGATTAATAGCATTAATCGGGCTTTAATCCTAGGCTTGATGTGTTTTTTCCATCAACACTCTCCATCACATTCCCTCTAATGTGGTGTTTCTGTTGTCTCTCAAGACCATGACGCTAGAACAGAGCTTTACCTACGCGGACGCATTAACTTCACTAGGTGTGTGAGGGCTGATCGTGATGAGGATGACGGAGCAAGACATTACATTACAGGCATTTAGTTGACGCTCTTCTACAGAGCGACGTATAACAAGTACACAGAGTACAGAAACAAGGGTCAGGGCGCCAGACGTTAAACCCGATGGGGTCAAATCACAACGCGACAGCTCAGTCACACAAGCCGAGTCCATCTTATTTGTATTGCCTATTATCACAAGTCACAAACATGCCTCAGCGGACATCACAGCAACACAACATCCTGACCCTCCACTGTATGTATGCCCGGGACAACCCACGGCATACCCACGGATAATCCACAGCACCTCCACACCAGGGAACAGGTTTCTAAGAGCTGTATCGTCTGTCAATCTAATAGTAAGATTTCAATCATCCATTAATCAACTAACACTTACGACAGAAACGACGGTTTGACATAAGACCGTGGAAATGTGTCAGAATTCAAAAATAGAAACTTTCGTTAAATAAAAGTCCTTTCGACACAGAAAGGGACCTCTCTTTCCGACTCTCACCAAACAAGTTTGTTTTGGAGCTACTTCTACGGGTGATGTCTCAACACCTACACCACCTGAGACAGGTTTCATCAGCTAATTTTCCAAAATGATCAAATCAGCCCATATAATCAAGACGCAAGGCTGTCGCTAATGTTTTACATTTCAAAACAACTTGCACAATTTTAAAATATATTAATACGAGAGACTGGGGCCGCGCCATTGAAGACGTTTTCCTATTAATAGCAAGGCCGAAAACAGTGGGTCCGTGTATTTGATGGAGATTGAAGAAACGACGTGCTTCTTCGACCAGTCTTTGGCCGTAGCGTCGTAAAGTAAATCAACTTTAAAGTATCTAAAACTGCTCATACGTGTACAAAAACGACATACAAATACAGGCTGGGTTCTAACGCCTGACTTTAATAAGAAATACCACACCACTAGCTCCGGCACGAATTCACACTTGGAATGCAAGCGGCAGCCTGACTTTCGAGTTCCAGGAGTTAGTCACAACCGCCATGACCATTCTAGGCCAACGTGAGGGAAATGTCAAATCTCAGCATGATAGGGTCCATTTAATCTTTGACTCACCTTTTCGCAGAGCGTCCTAACCTGGTTCTCCGTTAGCTGCTTACACTCGTTTAGCTGTTCGATCCACTGGTCTAACTCTTTAGTGAAGGAATTGTCTTCCATGACAGCCGCGGTTTATCCTGCTAAGCTAGCTGAGTTAGCTGCTTGCCGACGGGAAGTGAAGGAGCGGGGCTAGTTTCTTTTAACTTTAGCTGTTAGCCCTTTAGCTCGCCGTATTGTCGCTCTGGTCCAGTCCCGCTGAGTCGGTCCCGAAGCCAACGTTAAGAGGTGAAAACTGTGACCCTTCACCGACCGTCTATCATGATACGCACACGTACGAGGGTGTTTCTGTTCCGACCACCAGTTCCTGTCGAAGCGGATCGAGGTTCCCCGACGCGGCGGATTGTAGCAGCGTCACAGCGGCTAGCTGAACAACTCACAAGGTAGCACCGCCAGCATCCGGGGACTTCCGGCAATGCGCCGCCGCTGAAGCGCGCCCCCGTGTGGTCTGAAAAGAACAGGTCTGGTTACGCCCAAGTCAAGTTACGCCCCCTTCAGCTTCAAGTGGGACCTTCATTTTCTTACAGGTTACGCCCACTTCAAGCTCCGGCCCTGCCCATATAAGAAGCGATGGGCGCGGGAAGATGTCTGGAGTTCAGGGTGCGGAGATTCGAAACGACAGATAGTTTGCTCTGGTGATGAGTGATGAGCTGAACATCAGCACCAAGCACCCTTATCTTAGCACCTAGTTGAGACGCCTGTAGCAGCTCCACACCACTGACACAGAAGCACACATCAGCCTTTTCTTTCTTTATTGATAATTATATAATACAGTATTCTGACGGTAAAAATGGCCACTAACAACCAGAAGGGGCGCTGCAGCACCCCAGGCATCCGTACTTCAGCGCCAATGCCTCCTGGCCTGCTTCATCCTTTTTCACTGTGGTCCTGTAGTCGTCATTCATCTGCTCTAAGGGGGAATAAGTAGCTATTGCCAAGACTAAACATGTACAGGATAAGATGCAACATTCAATAATTCACTTATAACACATTTCAGCACTGAAACTGCAAAACTTGGACAGATAATAAAGTTACAACTGACTGCTGACAGATCAAAAGCACCTGTGATGACGATTTGTGCATATTATAGTTTATCAAAATATAATCCATCCATTCATCATCAGGGGCATGCTGGAGCCATTCTCAGTGCTAGTAGTAGTAGTAGTAGTAGTAGTAGTAGTAGTAGTAGTAGTAGTAGTAGTAGTAGTAGTAGCAGTAGACGTAGTAGTAGTAGTAGTAGTAGTAGTAGTAGTAGTACCTGCAGTACCTTGTACCTGCTTATCTTTACAGCCCTTCGTACCCTGACGT
>OMLC01041749.1:0-13188 GCA_900302585.1 Regalecus glesne
AGAGAGAGAGAGAGAGAGAGAGAGAGAGAGAGAGAGAGAGATCTTCGGACTGAAAGTTGAATGCTGTTCACCTATTGGCATTAATTCTGGCTGGGACAGTTTGATTGGTTGAGACTTGACTTCAGTTGGATCTGCCTCATCTCACATGAACCCCTGTTACCATCGGACTGGGGCTCCCTTTTCAAAAGCAGGATTAGTATCAAATAGAAATCAATCAAAATAACTTTAATCAGATCCAAGTCAAATTGTTAAGATTATTTTTGGGTTTGTTTGGATTATTGAGCAAGAGAAATAAGAAGAATGGAGAACACCTTCAGAAAAGTCAGGGTGTCTCTGAGATGATCGCTAAGAATAATTTGTATGTGGCCATAGAAATTAATTTCCTTGTTAATTTTGCCTCCGTCTTCATTTTTTGAAAAATCCGATGGAGCCTTTTTTCTACTGCTTAACAGGCTAGCAAAGTAGCTCATTGTGTGTGTGTGAGCGGGTGCTTGTCTGAGAGAGAGAGAGGCCAGGCCAGTAGAGCATGTCTGTTTGCACAGCAGGAAGCTCCTGTTCCACTACATCCTCTCACTAGTCCTACTGTTAGACAAATACTGCATAGATAAACAAGGATATGTACACTCATGCTGTCAAATAAACATGGCTACTGACACGTGACGTACACTTGTATAGGCATTCACACATGTGCACCCCTACACTACGCCGTGTACCCACAAGTGTTTTAAAGGGTGAGACATCTTGCTATTGACAAATTAACTCGGCAGAAAGAATCACACGATGCAGCCTTTGGCAAATATTTGTTCTGTTGATCCACCTGTAATTTTTTTCACCTTAAACCCTTTTACTCTATTTTTTATTTCCCCCCCTTCTTTCTGCTTCTCATAATGATCCTTTAAACTTGGCCAATTCCCTCTCTCGCCTGGGCTGCAATTGGTCATTTATAATTTAGTTCTCTTCGTTATACTCGAATATTGGATGTGGTAGATCGGTGGAAGAGTGCGTGCATGTTAGGAAATGACAAGCCACGTGTTGCAAGTTTAATCTCACCATAGGGTATCGGGAAGGGCATCTGGCCTTAATCCCAGACACACCATCTAAATTTGTGTCCACCCCCGCAACGTGGGGACTAATTAGGACAAATAGAAATGGATCTTTTGGAATATTGGTATCATAAAACATTATTCTCAACAGGAATGTGCTCAGAAAGTTAAAATGTTCAAGATGTGAATTGAAGACATAGGAACAAATACGTAAACATATTTGATAAAGATTAGTATAACTAATACTCACGGTCGTATCTAAGGAGATAATTTGGTTTTTGGGAAAACCATAGTCTGATGGTTCTACTGTGTCATGCTTTCATTTCAGTTTGTCCTTCCCAGGGCTGTCACTTAAGTGTGTGTTTACATCTGTAATTGTCTTTGTGATGAATTTCCAAGTTCACTGTGATGAAACAGATGTGACTGAGGGAGTCAGCGTGTCGGGGGCCAAACATTGCAGTGCACGAGGCTGCTGATGGGAAATACAGACACTTTGAAGTTCGATCGGCTCAAAGTTGAGCACTTTGAAGTCGCAGAAAAGTTTGATCAGCTCATCTGGACGCAATGTTTCATTGAGGGAAAAGTTTAATCACTCACACAGGTGACATCATCAGTCTGAGCTGACTGCAGGCACCCCACCCTTATAAACAATACAGTGGCAGAATGACTGAAACCATGGATGGTTTCATATTCTAGTTAGCCACGGACTGGAAGTTCAGTGGTAACGAAATCTACTCACAGATGATTGGGGAACGGTTGCATCACAGCATTCTAAGATGGTGACCGACGTACTCTTAAGACTCCCCTCAGTTCAGGGAGGGTTACTCCCTCCACAGAGATGGCCTCTGCGACTCCCCGTTAAAACCAGCGTTCCTCCCTATTAGGGAAGTGCACATCCTCTTTGAAAGAGTGGTCACTGCCCTCTAGATGGGTGTAGATTGCAGAATCCTAGCCTAATGGGTTTGCTCTTCTGTGCTGTGTCATACTTTTGACCAGCATCTGTTTGGTTTCCCTGACATACAAGTCACAGCAGTCCTCACTGCACTTAACAGCATACACTATATTGTCCTGTTCGTGCCAGAGGAGCCGATTCTTGGGGTCGAACAGTCTTCGGTGCACCGTGTTTTGGGCTTTGAAAGCAGCTGGTATACAGTATTTGGAAAATATGCGTCTCCGCTGTTCCAAAACTCCCACCACATGCAGAATTACTACTGGTTAGTGCTTAGGTAGCTGTCTTCATTCTCCCTGAGATCGATCGGTGTAGTGTCTGTGGGTCATCCTTGCTTAAAAAAAAAAGCCCAGTTAGGATAGCCACGCTAGGGCCTGATTAACGTGGAGTTTCTTCCTTTCCCCCGTTACCGTGTTGATGGGGATTTTGTCCACTTTGTGACACAGAGTCCTGATGATTCCTAGTTTGTGCTCCAGTGGATGGTGCGAGTCCATCCCCCCGGCAAAAGCATTAATATACTGTATACCGTCAAGTGCGGGGGTGATTGCTGTGACTTGTACATCAGGGAGTCCAAACAGACGCTGGCCAAGGGGATGGTACGACATAGAAGACCTAACACGTCAGACCAAGACTCCACAGTCTACACCTATCTACAGGCCATTGGCCCCGTTTAAAGAGGAGAATGTGCACATCCTTGATAGGGAGGAACGCTGGTTTGAACAGGGAGACGGAGGCCATCTATGTGAAAAGGGAAGGACCGTCGTTGAACCAGGGGGAGGGGGTTGTCTAGGCTACTGAGCCTTTTGAGATGAAGTTCACTTAGAATTTTGTTCCATGGTATACTGTTAGAAAGTGATCGCATTTTGGTTTTGGAAATCCCCCCTGAGGCAGGGTACCTGTTCATTTTCAGCGGTCTCCTTGTCTCCTTGGGTGGAATTACAAGACTTTAGGGTGATCTGAGGTGGACTTAATAGATATTTTGGTTTAAGGGTTTAATTTGTTTCTTTCGGCTTGTTCCCTGTTTTTCAGGGATCGCCACAGTGGATTTTGTAGTTTCCATCGGTACCCCGTGAGAGCACCGCACCAGTGGTGGCCATCGTTAACCCAGGCCTCGACTAGTCTGGTACAGTCTTGTCAATCCACATACTGATTTTGAAAACTTTGACCTCTGATGCTCTTCCCGAGACAACCACTGCCCTTATTCTTTTTATCAGTCATTTCCTTCTTAAATACACAGTGCTGAAAATGTCTTTACGCTTCTCTGTTACACATGCCATACATTTCACTCTTTGCTATGAATGAAGACGGAGATAAACTTTGTAAATATTTAATATTTGGGAAATCTGTTCATCAATTCTTCATATGTACTTTGCGCTCAAAATGAGCCTTTTTACTGTTGGACTGTTGTGAACGTTGTTTCAAACTGGATTGAAATTTGAATTCTAAATCGAATAACTACCTTGATGTGTATGGAAGCATTATATGCAAATGCGTTGACTTGCATAATCTTTCAAATACGGCTGCATTCGGTGCACATTAGGAATTATTCTAAAAACAAACACGATTGTACTGAAGAAAGTGCTCAGAAACTTGGTGGTCTTGGTGACCCCGTGTTGAAGTGAATATGAATTCCGATCTCGATACACAGGCTTTTACTCCTCCGTCTGGGCCTGAGAACAGTGAGCTGCACCATTAAGCTGGAGGAGATGTATGAGTCATTAGAAAAACATCCTGTTGGAGAAGTAACGTCTTTGATTAGCACTCTTTATCAGACCCAGAGAAGAATGTTGAACACAAATTGGTGGTAGGGCTGTAATTAGTTGTTTTTTTTTTCAAAAAAATTCCAGTATAGAATTTCTAATAATTTTCTAAAAAATATTAGAAAAATTAGTGAATTAAGGGCAGCCTAGCTCAGTGGGTAGAGCGGTCGTCTGGCAATCGGAAGGTCGCTGGTTCGATCTTTGGTCCTGCAGAAAGCCTGTCAAGGTGTCCTTGAGCAAGACACTGAACACCTAATGGTTCCCTGGGCACCATATGGTGGCTGCTCACTGCTCCTATGCAATAGGATGGGTCAAGTGCAGAGAATTGAGAATGTTCCCTTGTGGGACTGATAAGGGAACAATTATTATTATTATTATTATTATTATTATCATCATCATCATCATTATTATTAACTAATCTAACCATTGGTGCAATCGGTGATCAATATTTTTAACTCGATATTCACTTTCTTAAATTATTGCAGTTGATATGTCCAATGTTGCTCAGTCATTTTATTATTTTAATTTTGATTTGAATAAATACAATACTGCTTCATATGCGTGTTTATTAGGTTAGATTGCTTATGAGCCATACGTCTAAGTGTCACGCTCTGCAGCAAAATGCATCCATGAACAACATTTAACACTCCGTACATAATCATAAACAACAGTCACACAATATCAGAGCCAAACGTATCCTGCACAGCCATTAGGTGAATGGTAGTGTGCATGCTGGGGTATTACAGGTATTCTTCCTCGGAAGGAAGGCCTCCATAGTACTGCACTTCTTGGGCTTTCAATAGAAAAAGGGACACATTTGTCTGGTCAGAGTGCAGGCTATATGTCCACCTACAAGCTATACATTTACAGACCAGATTAGGGATGAGACTTTACAGGGGTTTTCATGTGTGATTATTCATAATGTAGTGAACGATTAATTAATTATTTGCTAAAGCATGAGGTTACACCCGCACGCTGCGATCATTTGCTGCTACTATATTCTTGGTGTCATCGTGTACACAAGCAACTACTCGGCGGGCTAGCACCCAATCATACACAGATTCCTTTAGTTTATCAGCCAAATTGTTGGCAGTATGTCTCTCTGATAAACCCTCTGTGAGAAGGACCGCTGATTTCACTTGCCAGTCCTCCTCAATGTAATGGCATGTCACTGTAATGTAGTTCTCCATAGTCAAAGCAGTCCAGCAGTCAGTTGTTAAAGCAACATCAACAGTAGCTGGCTTCCTTTTTAACTCGGCCTTTTTCTCAGCAAACTGTTGCTCTAAACGGTCGGTCGATGTTTCCCGGGATGGAATACGATATCCTGGCTCAATGAATCCCATTGGTTATTGGAAACCCTCACCATCAGTCACACTTGAAGGCAATATGTCTTTGCCAATCATATTAATTACGTGTGGAGTAATTCTGTTAGCTAGCTTGTCATCACACGTCTTCCTAGCTAGTGTAGCCTGAATGGTTTTGCTGCTGGAGACCTCCACCGGTGCTGGCTATGCTAGAGTTTACATTTGGATGAGCATTTATTATAAGATATGTTAGAGGAGATATAGTAGAGTAAGTGAATACAGCGTCATAATAACTGAAGTGGACTTTGTCATCCTTTTTTTCTTTTTTTTTGGAGTAATGATGTCACACTGCACTTCTCCTAGCCCCCTCCGTCTTTGCTTGTCTGCTGTAGGACGTCCCGCTCGCGAATAATCAATCATCGATTATTCATTACCAACCCTAGACCAGATCATATGTCTATTACTCATTATGATCACCAAATCCTATGGGCTTTTATTTTTTAAAGGAATTAGTGAAGTTAAATTAAAGCTATTACTTAAACATAACATGGATCTAAATGGTGAATTTAACATTACTGTAGCTCTGTAACTCTGGCTGACTGTTAGACTACATTATCTAGGTCATCTGTATCATAATACAAAATCACGTCCGAAGTGGAACACAGTATCTAACCCTATAATGATTTGATTATTTCTCGGCATGCCGTAATAAGATATTAATAAGATATAAGACAACTCCCATGGGGGGTGTTTCTTTTCAAATGCTCCCGTGTACAACTTGTGCGGCCATGATACACCAACTCCACCTTACATATGTTCCACATGACTGCATTTTCAGTTTTCGGAAAACTTCTGGCCTCATTGTGACATGTAAAAAACGGACCTCTCATTTCCCGTACTTGGGTATGCCTCGGTCATTTAGCTGACGCGGTTGCATCTCAAGATTTAAGAACTTTATTGCCATTTTGCGAGCGAAATAAAATTGCAATTGAGTAGGGCTTAGATGGTGTGTACAGAGAATAAAGAGACAGAAGAGTTAAGAAATGTGAGATCGGAAATAAAAAAGTACAGAGTCTAGGGTTCGAATCCACCACAGGGTGTCAGGAAGGGCATCCAGCCTTAATCCCCCAAGCAACATCTAAGTCCGTGTCCACCCTCATAATGCGGGGACTAATTGTGACATCTCTCATAGGCCTCATTTGTTGCTCGATCCTGCCACACCAAAACTTCTGGCCTTTTTGGCTCTGGCAATCATTTGATTCAAGTGTTTCATTGCCTAGTTGAATTGGCTTATTTTAAGTCGTATTGCTTCTGGGCCTTTTGGCCAGTTTCAGGACATGAGACCTCTTTCCATGGTGGAAAGTCGAGGTGTTTGTGAAATGATTCAGGCATTCAACCTCGGATATACACTGGCATCAAGAGCACACTTTACTACAAGTCTAATGGACAAGAGGTATGAGAACCCGCTTCATGTATCTTTAAAGATGAGAGAGGCCATAAAAGAAACATGAAGTTCCTTGGCACCGATAGCTGGTATCTGGTCCAGCTTTACAACAGAGGCATTGCGTAGCGTTATGAGTAAACATGGTGGTGAAAAGGAGTTATTGAATTTTCTACCTTTTTATACAAAAGGGAGGAAATGTTTATTTTCTTGACATGGACCAGAAGTGTCAAGAAGTGTATCTCTTTGCTAAAAGACAAAAAGTACATTTTCATGAAAAGTTGCTCTTTCAGAAAATGGTTCCATTTTCTTATCTTAGCTGTTGACACCTGGCTTGTTCAAGTTCAGTATTCAATTAGCAGTTGTTAGTTAATGGTTAGACTAGTCAGCCAATCGTTCTAATGATGGAGTAACTGACGATCAAAATAATTGGTAGTTGCACCCATAAAACGCCAAGAGAGAAAAAAAAAATAATAATAATAATAGCTGAACAAGAAAGTGAGTGTGTTGGGTCAGACAGGCCAGTATTATAATGCCCACAGGAGTGGTATGCAACGCCTGCCGGGAGGCTTGTTCTGGGTCTGTACTCACCCACTCTCAAAAGCATCTGACAGTTTCTCATCCAAGCTTACGCCCAACGGGCCAGCAACTGTGATGACAAAGTTAGGCCTACTTTGGAGTTCAGCCTCCGGGACCTCCGATGGTCTCGGACATTCTGCTTGAAGTTTAGCGTCATTGCATTCCTTAACACATTATGAAAGTCACAAATATACTGGATTTGGATATCTATGAGAAATTATAGCAGTATGTATTTTAATGAGACTCATTCCTTTTTTTTCATGCACCTCCAGAGAAGTGTGTCAAGGGGTCCTTGAGTAAGACACTGTTCCCTTCATTACTCTGACCTGTGATAGACTGGCGACCGTTCCTGGGTGTTTCCTCACCTTTCGCTTAATGAGGATTGAGATAGGCTCCAGTTCCCCTGCGACCCGACCTCGGATAAGCGATTGACAATTGTTGGAAAGATGGACATTCTTCCTTTCCTTCTATGTATGTGTGAGTTTTTTTTAAAGGCCAAGAGGCTGACATATCATGCACACAGGGTCAATTCAGCAGGGCATTGCGTGAGTCGAGGGTGAACGATTCACCGAGTAGGATGTGGGTGAATGATCTGTTTGACTCCGGTTGGAAAGACTGCAGCTACTACTTTAAAAAAAAATCCTTAGTTTTTTTCATACTACATGTTGATAACAAGGTAATGTGAATAATCTGTGGAGTAAAATATCTGTCAAGTCTGGTCGTTTTTTTTTTTGCGATTAGTCCCCATGTTGAGGGGCTGGGCATGGACTTAGATGGAGCTTGTGGGATTAAGCCTGATGCTCTTCCTGGCGCCCTGTGGTGGATTCAAACCCACTGCCTCTGGCTCGTGAGTTCCTGAAGCGAGCGCGCTAACCACTGAGCTACCGCGGCCCTTTTATTTATATAGCCAGTTATCACAGTTAAAAAATGTGCTTCAGTGGGCTTTACACCAATAAAACATCCTGTCCTTAGACCCTCATGTCGGATAAAGAACATCTCCCTTTAAAACCCTTTAACAGGGGGGAAAATGGGAAGGAACCTCAGGGAGAGCAACAGAGGAGGAATCTCTCTCCCAAGATGGACAGACATGCAATGGATCTTGTGTGTGCAGAATAAGGCACATTTTAAAGCATATAACTCCCCGATGGCCACGTGCCCTCTGCTCACTGCTCCCATACAGGAGGGTGTGTTACATGCAGAGAACAAATTCCACCAGCCTGTGTCATGGGGCAATAAACCGGTAAAAAAAAAGACACTCCGTGAACTGAGTGAAAACTAAAAACCAAAAACCATCCTCTCTTTCTGTTGTTTGCCCCCCACAAGTGTACGTCCGCTTGGTATAAGAACACATAGTCAATTGGCCAAGGCATTCAAGATTAGTTACCTGGGTTACCTGTTGAATTTCAATGGGTTCTTTGTTTCTTTGGGTAGATTTAAGATTCTTAAGGGCAATCAGAGGTGGATTTACTGAATACTTTTGTATATGTATAATTTAGATATATATAGGGGCCGTGGTATCAGTGGTTAGCTCACTCGCTTCAGGAGCTGATGAGGTAGAGGCAGCAGGTTCAAATCCACCGCATGGGGTCAGCAAGGGCATTTGGCCTTAATCTCCCAAGTTCTATTTAAGTCCATGTCCACCCCTACAGCATGGGGATTAATGGTGACATGTAAAATGGACCTCTCAACAGTTATTAAGTAAACCTCAGGTAGAACTTCCTATTCTCCTGTCTCTCTTAGAAATTGCTTTAAGTAGAAAAATAAAGAACAGAACCATCTTGTTGTGTCAAAAACACATCAAAAACACACCATAGTTAGCCTTCTTTAGAGTAACAAGACAAACTGTACATATACATATTTTGTCCTTGTGTGGTCAAGATTGACAATAGCCTTTTGTTGTCATTTAGTGTTAGACCCTTGTTCCTGTATTTGTTTCAATCCCGTCTGCAGTTTTTATCATGTGGTGCCAAGAAAAGTATGAAGGTCTTTGTCTGACAGAGTTGACAGTGCACTTTGCCCCCTGGTTCCTCTGTTGACAGCTGACTGATCCCGTAGCAGCCCTGTTCAGTATTTCTCTGAAATCCCTTCTCATAGGATCCCCATCTTTTCCAGCGTGGGCGCTTTCTCAGTCATTGTCTTGAAAATCTTAACTCCAGTTATCATACTCCGGGTATCATACTACCTGCGGTCAGCTTAGACTGAAGATGTCACCTGTGTGAGTGATGACACATTTCTCTCATTAAAACGTTGTGCCCAAATGAGTTGATTCACCTTTTAATTTTTTTAATTTTTCCACTCTTCGTTGACTGGTTAATTTGGGACCCTGGTTGCACCTATTTCAGCCAGTGATCTACAATACACTCTGGGCTGATGATGATATAAAACCAAATCGAAGCCATTACAATGCCATCTAGGTATTCTCTGTGTTATTGTTGTACTAGTTGCAGACACAATTAAGTGGTTTTTTACCAATAAGTTAGCATGTATGCTACATTATGATTATCAATGTGTTTAATGATGGGAGGATGGAATTGGATCCCAAAACATTCTTTGAAAATTAAGTTAATTGTATATTGCACGTTATGATCTCTAATGGTGTTATTTCCCATGATAGTTGAGTTAACATTAAAAATACAACTATAAACATAGGATAAATCACAATTTCTTCTCTTAACATAACCATCACATGTGTATAGTTCTACTGTAGCCTTTTTTTAAATTTAGTCTTGCAACTTTTGGCTGCACATCTACCTACAGACAAGATGAGATAACACTTTATTAGTCCCACAGGGGGAAATAACGATGTCACAGCAGCAACGTGGAAAGCTCAGTAAGAGATGCACACAATCTAAGGCATAATATATAACAGCAATTTAAACAAGGGGGAAATATGAACACTACATACAGTATGAACAGGGGAAAATACACTCAAGGTCAATTAAATGTTATGTGATCCAGTTGCACAAACCCCGGTCGTAAATAACTTTTCAATGAATGCCGATGACGGTGTTTTGTGGCTTCAACCATAGTGAACGATTTAACATGACGTTATCAAACTAGTTTGTTTTACATCAATTTTTACGATATTATGTTGTATGCTGCTGTTATGCATATTATGTTGATATCTATTTTTTCTCATTAGTATACTATTTTCATTAACTTTGAGGGTGATGGTTGATATTTAAAAATGTTGTTCACTCACAAAATGAAATGTAGAGATGGGGGTTATGTTGCAATTGTTTATAATTGTCCTTGCTCAGCGGGTAGAGCGCACACCTGCGACTCGGGCGTTGCGGGTTCGAGTCCCGCTGCGTAGCTCGGCAAACGTGAAGTATTCAGTGTAAAGCAATTTTAGTGGTCGTTAGAAAAAAGCCCTAAAGGCATTAGGTCCTGTTGAACGCTTCTCAACCCCTCCATCTGACTTGTTTCCTGAAGGTCACGCATGTTCAAATGTTCTTTTTGTAAAATAATCCCTTTTGGTGCTGAATGAAGTAAATTTACCTTGTAAATCGGCTATTAGGCTGCTTCTTTCTTTTGCTAATTAGAACAACAGAGCTTGAAGTGGATTATTGGTTGACTGGATGTGATGCGCAGCAAAGGCAAACAATTGTGTTGAAATGGTAATTCAACTTCAAGTTCTCTTATTTGAAAAAAAATGGGTGGAATTTAATCATCTCCGGTTATTGGAAATGGCCCGTTACATCCACTGTCTTTAAATTGTCCCTTCTAAGCCACCGTTATCACTCAAACAGGCTCAAACAACTCACTTCTCACATCTGCACCACACATTGCACACATGCCGAGTTACGTGTACTTGTAAAATGATCCTCTGCAAAACGTAATTCCACATAGATTGGTTTGTGAGCTCTTTTTGGGAGGAGGTCGATTGGTTTTGATGGTTCCCTTATTTTTCTTAGTTTGTTATTGAATCCTTTGAAGACTGAGCCCAACAGAATGGATCCAGACAGTGGCCCCTATAATAATCATCTTAATAGCTGCGGCAAGACCACTTCTCTACGTGGGGAAGGTGAGAGGAATGAGATGAGGCTTGGAGGAGGGACACTGATGTCCATTAGAAGCAAACTCTTTCAAAATAACTCAATATTGTTAGCTGAAAGTTGAGATTGATACTTTTCTGTGAATTTTGTTCAGTACACTGGCAACTCGAAGTTGGTTAAGGGACTTCCATGTTGGAGATCTAGTGGGAATTTCTTGGCAGAATGAAGAATTGCTTAATATGATGTTATTTAGTTTGCATGTCCAAATGCTGTTTAGATGCTATATTGAGAGAATGAATGGTTATTCTCATTGTCATCTAGCAGACACTTTTATCCAAAGCGATATACATACGGAAATTCATGCAATACTGAATTATTGTCATCCTAACGTTAGGCAGTCGTCAAGGGTGGTTAATGTATTTCTCCTCTACCATTTTTTCCTCATATTTCTTTGCTTTATTTTGCCTCTAGTCACTTTCTTGGCTTTTATACCTTTTAAAAAAAAATCTCTCAGCTTTCTCTTCTCAGTCCATACAGTTATGCATAAAATGGATCGAAACAAGTGCTCTTTCAGTCGATGGGCTCGGCACAACACAGATTGCATGGGATTTAAGTCTTGCTTGAAGACACCTCTATTCATGCCTGAAAGGCAAATGATACGGGGTGACCCACGGTGGCTTACTCCCAGCCTCTACGCTTTATAGCATCATCACTAGCAGTGCCTTAAGTTTGTCACTCTTGTCTTCGTGGAGAACCTCTGGGAGGAGATCCTCTCACTCATCCATAGCCTCAGATGATGTGTGATGCACTCCCACCAGTGGGGTCGATTTCGTTCTCTGAGGACCGTCTGCCAGGGGGAGTTAACCATGATGTTGGTGGCTCCTTGTTGGCCGGCAAAAGTCGAGCATACCGAGATAGTCGGCTCATGTCCCATGTTTTTTAGATTCCCTTACCTGGATTACTGAGCATGTGTAAACAACACCAACCTGTAAGGGTCTCCTATCTTAAGGAAGGTGGAGAGAAAGTGAGAGTTAAAGTTTCATCTTCCAGGGGGCTTTGTATATGTATAAGTGGCATCCATTTTAGCCGTGGTGCCAGGCATTGGGCTTGACTCCAGTTCAGTGATCCATGTCGGTCATTCTGACATTCTTTCAGGACCTTTGGAGTTAGGTCATTCCTTTTCTACTATTAAGGTCCGTTTAGCTGCAATATTGGCTGGTCATGTGGGTTTTGGTGGAGTGTCACTGGGATGGACCTTCTGGTTTATAGTATGGTGCTACGATAACCCTGTCATACGATTTATATTACAGGCTCACAGCAGTTGAAACTGGTGGTGCAGCTCAACATTACTGCCTGGGATCTTAACTTGGTTCATGATGTTTTACGTGGTCCACCGTTTGAACACTTGGATATAGTCGATTTTTTTTTTTTATCCTATAACACGGCCTTCTTTTTATCATAGGCATCGTCTAAATGGTTAGGAGATCTTCAAGCTTTATCGATAAATCCATCCAATAGGTCTGGGATTTACACCAGGGGAGACTAATAGGACACTATAAGCTCATACTGCATATATTATTAAAGTCATGCCTATGTCCTACTGTTCATTGTCTTTGGAGTTGATTCTGCGGTCCTTCCCTCATTTCACCTCGTAGGATGGCAAAAGGTTGCTTATGTTGTGTCTTGTGATGGCTTTACACACATTTGTTAACCATACTCGGCCTTTTCGTAAATGTAATCAGCTATTTGTCTGCTTCGCTAATCGAGTTAGGGGCAAGGCTCTGTCAAAGCAGAGGCCATTCCTCTGGCTTGCAGCAGCAAGAGCTTGTGTTCACCTGGGAGAGTGCAGTCACATGCTACGTCTTCATCTCGGGCACTGTTCAGAGGTTTGTCCGTCGGACATTTGCACAGTAGCTGGCCGGGCTTTCTCCATGTGTGGCTTTATCGTTTGAATGTCGTGGCCCCTTCCATGGCGCACTCTGTGTTCTGTACTATGTCCAATTTACTATGAACCCACCGGGATGGTTCAGTCTTTCTTTGGAGGCCATGAATATATGTCTCATACAGTATATCATGTATGGGGACTAATCATGACATGTAAAACAGACCACTAG
>OMLC01041754.1:3709-13808 GCA_900302585.1 Regalecus glesne
ACACACACACACACACACACACACACACACACACACACACACACACACACACACACACACACACACACACACACACACCCATTGAATATGAACACAAATGACTATACTTTCAACACGGCCATCGGAAAGACCCTTTAAAATACATCACATGTCCACCACCATCACACACAAACACACACACACACACTCACACACACACACAAGTCGAGCGAACATAAGCACGAACCGGCGAACAGAACCCTTTACAAAATAACGCAGGTCTACCACCATCTCTCGCTCTTTCTCACATGCAGGCGCATAATGGAAGTACCTGGCTGTTTATGTACAAATCGAGAGGCTCCTCTGACCGTTATTTGAGCGGTGTGTCGACGATGAGAGCGACAACGGAAGACGTGTAGGGCAGGCCAGAATCACAGCTCAGCCGGCCGATGTGACAAACGTACCCACGAGGTAGAAAGACGAAGATAACAGCCAACCGAAAATGGATATCCGGAAAGGGTTTGCTCGTTTGTATTACAGGTGACGTTTACCAGCAGACAGACTTGCTATGAACAGTTAGCTGTTAGGCTTTAACGGCGATTTTACTTCGATGGCCGTGTTATCTTAGTCGACGCTTAGTTTTGGTCTAGTAACTCGTGGCTATATCAACACTTTCCATTGCCCTTATGAGTCAGTCAGGGGCACGTACGGGCGGGGCTTCTCTTGTTTTCATATCAACTTCTTTAAAATGGGGGAAGTGGAGCAAGGAAATCACTTTCAGTAACGTAGAAAACGGGAGAGAACAGGGAAAGAGGCACACACATACACACAGGGGGAAAGAACGATGGTCTTTCTATGCCATAATGCTGTGTGTGTATATGTGTGCGTGTGTGCGTTTGTACACACACGGACAAAAGTACCAATTCAAACGTGATTAAAACTAATTGAGTATGCTATTGAAACAATTACACTCTATGGCAGGGAAATGTGGGGTTCACTCACAAAACACGACTTAACTCAATGGGAGAAACATCCTATTGAGACCCTGCATGCAAGAGTTCTGTAAGATTATCCTACATGTCCAGAGGAAATCTACAAAACAATGCACGCAGGGCAGAATTGGGCCAATATCTACTAATACTAAAATATAACAAAGAAAATTAACTTTTGGACCCCCCCTAAAATGAAGTGGCCCCTACTCTTATCATTAACAAGCCCTGCAATGCTAAGAGAGGAGTCGTAATAGTAGAATGGGAGACAGGCTAATCTGGGCTGCCCTGTAGAACAAAGGCTGTGCTCCCACTGTGCCCTCTGTGAGCCTGAGGCAGAGCTACACTTACTCACCACATGTGATCAATACAGACACCTTAGAACGGGGATGTCCAAACTTTTTTCACCGAGGGCCACATACAAAAAAATATACGAAAGGCTTGGCCACTATTAAAGTTAACCAAATCAATCAAATTTCGGCAAGTAGTACATGTTGATTTAATATACTTAAAGGGGAAAAAAACAGCCTACATCACAACTTTCCATTGATGGGTTTTCATTTATTTTGCTACAAAAGGGTTGAGAGCTCATTTTCAAAACAGCAGCCTCACATTGCTTCAGAGTCAGGATGGTGATTACTCTCACAGCCCTGTATAAAGAGGTAAAAATAAAGGGACAAAGGGATGGGTATATTTAAGCTGGTTATGAAGATAAGTTATTGGAGTAGTTAACACAAAAATATTCACTGTATACAGGCGAAATAAGGGGCGATAAAGAATAATGGAGGCAGATCGGACAAGTCTGCTGCTTTGCTGCACCTCTTCCATGCATCCTGCCCTGGATGCAGGGAAGATCCCAAAGGCCTCCAGGGAGTCTGTTGCTATGGCTGGTCTGTGGCTGAGATTTATTTGTGCACACTCTTCCCCCAAAAGGCTTCTGGTGTTTTCTGTACAAGCTAAAGACCCATTTTTATATGCCACAATTAGTCCCAGCATTGTGGGGGTGGACATGGACCTAGATGGAGCTTGGGGGATTAAGATAGGATCCCCTTCCTGACACGCCACGATGGTTTTGAACCTGCTGCCACTGGCTCGTGAATTCCAATTCCCGCAGCAAGCATACTAACTAGTGAGCTACCCCACCCCCCTGGTTCCTGTACAAATTACCTGTTGAAAAATGGTCAGCTGTCCTTTTGTGGCAAATTATGCATGGAGGGATAACTACGAACAGACTCAGAGTACACCTGAATCCTGATCACAGGGAAGCCTGTCATTTTTGTTCCAGGTCTGAAACTCAACACTTTTATTTGTCCAGTGTCCTCGGTTGCAGGGTGTCTTTATTTGTTAAAGGGTTGGTCTTGGGGCTTGGGGGATGCTTTTTCTATTCAGCTGCTTTTCTATGGTCCCAAACGCCTAGCCAGGAATACATTGATGCACACATTAATGGAATTTTATTAGCTACTGCAAATTTAACCATCTGGCTGAGCTGTAAGAACTGGGCCCAGAGAGCAGACTGTTTGGACCCCGTGTGAGTTCTTAACAGACTGCTTAAAGTTCAGCTAAGGGTTCCTACTATAATGCCTACTATAAAATGGTAAATATACTCCTTTTCAGTATCACAGTTTTCTAGCCTACTGATCACTCAAATGCACTTTACAGCATGTGCCTCATATTTACCAAGACTGGTGTTAAGATACCCCCCCCGCTGAGATTCAACCTGGACCATCTGACTTGGTGGCACACACACACTATCACTGAGCCACTGTGGCAGACAATCTGGAGGCTATCAGCCTTAAATTGGCTGTAGGGGAGTGTTGTGCTCAGTGGGAGATGATGAAGTTCTGGTATTGTCTTTCTATGATTTTTTTATGGTTTATGTTTTCTTTTTTCATTTTCATTACCTACCCTATCTTAGTTGATTCCCGTTTGTCTGTATTCTAGCCATATTGTTTAATGGAGACTTTTTCAAATCAAACCTCTCTCTCTCTCAAGATTAACAGCCAAACAAACTGTAAAGCCATGCAATAGACCAAATAAGAAAAATAAGTTGAGTTGCGCTGTGAAAAAGTGCAGATCTAGGCTAAATAATGCAAAGATAGCTTCTTGTCCAGCGTTGCCACATAATCTATGATAATCACATTTCACCCTACTGAGGTAAACTAGAGATGTCAGCTTTTTTTCCATCATTTTGCAGGGATTTCCACAAGAGTGAGGATGACTATGTACTCATCCTCCTCATGAAACTCCAGAAGCCCCTGTGGCCCAACTCAGTTTTGACCTTCAAGACAGATAAATAATTTCTGACACATTCAACATTTATTTCTGACAATGATTTTCAGAAAATGACAGGATATAGCTAACCAGGAAGTAAATGGAAAGAAACTCACTCAATTCGCTGCTTTCCTTTCGTCACTCATTTAAAATAATTTCAAACACTGTGTTGGTTGTCTGACTGCAAAGTTTTGCTGTTTCTCTTTTCAACCACATAAATATAATTCCTCCTCTCACTTCAGAAGCACCAAGATATTAGATTAAAGACATTGCCCTCAAGTCCACACAACATCAGGTCCAAAAGAGCCAAATGTTCCTTCACATGTGCTCAGTATTTGCCGTCATAGCCATTGTGATATGATATATGAAGAGTTGTAAATCATACACTGCTCCTTCCTATTTATTCTTATCAAACACAGCTGACAAGGTGTCAGTTTTGTTGAAAAACGGTGAAACGCTATATTGAAAAGGTACTTACAGCACGTGTTCTCTGGCCAAGGCAATGTCAAGTCACAATATAGGCCCACCACTGTCTGAGTAACGGCTGACTCACCAGAGCTCCAAGCCTCTCTCTAGTGTCTCTTTCATTGGAAATCAGTCTGCCACTCCCTTCCTCTCTGACTAATTGCCCTCGCCCCTCCTTCCTCTTGCTCCATTCATAACTTTGCACTTATTACCGATAGGGAAATCCCTCGTCCATCCTTATTTCCATTTGTTGAACTAAAGTAATTCAGAACCATCAGAAATGTGCCTCACTGGTTAATGCCAACATGGCTGACATAAAGTCTACACTTCTGAGGAAATACTGGATCTTTAGCTGCTATGAAAAACATGACATTTGGCCTGCAACAAATGTGAAATCATTGTGTTGCTTTTCTCTACCAAATAACTACAAGGAATACGTCCTGAATGTACGTTTCAATTACCTCCAGGAGTAAAATAGAACTTAACCCTAGTTATCGTTTTGTTATTTTTAGTGTTTGTTGTGGGGTTTTGTTTTTTTGGGGGGAGTGTCCTTTTTGTCCCTAGAACTTAGCACTAGTTATGTAGTACTGAAACAGTTTTCAAAATCGTCCTTGCGGTTTGAAAGTCCAACTCTTCAAGAATATATCATTCTAGAGAGAATTATATCCTTTTGCTTGGTCTGTTTCTTCCCGTCATGTTGAATTTGCATTTTATTCATCATCTTATTTTTCATGTCTGAACGGAAAGCACTTAGTAAAAGTGTCTTAAAAAGTGCTATATAAATAAACTTTTACTTACCTTGAAAATTCCTACTTGGTGTTTCAGTGAGAATTTCATCCAATAACATGGAGGTGGATGGAGTGATTTGTATCAGCGCTTGTTGTGTCTGTAGGCTTAACTATCTGGGCCATTTCTCACACTGCCAGGAACGAGAGCAAACATACCAGATATGTTCTGTTTCTAGGTAACACACAAGGCATGAATGGACAAATACAAACATTGGACACTGCACAGCAGTGGTTGAAAATAATTAAGGTTATCCTTTACTGTGCTGTTGTTATTTAGCAACCCCTCACTCAACCACTTAGCACAGTTCACACACGTGTGTGTGTGAACTGTGCAGACACACGTCTCAACAAGTCTCAACTACCCTAGCTTCTTTGGTGTCCTGCTGGTTAGCTAAGTGCTCGGGGATGCTGTTGACTTAGAAACCGATGTAAAACAGTGAGGCAATGAAGGTGAGACTTCAGTTTGTTACACTTTTCACACACACAAACACACAAACAGGATTTGTATTCCGGCCGTTTTTCCCCGCTAGCGGGGGTTGACCGGTCCATGGATTCGTCTCCTCCAAGTCATTGACTCTCCATGAATTTTGTTGTGGAGCGAAGTTTTATGACCGGAAGCCCTTCCTGACGCCAACCCTTTAGTCGCCTCTTACGACACGCAGGGATACGGTGGATGAATTCTGACCCCCATCCACAGAGGGAAGTTTGTTACACTTTTATAGCAGAAAAAAACTTTTTTCTTGATGAAGAGCTTTAGGTAGTCGCTAGAGTATAAAACGTGCTATATAAAAAAGACTCCATTTACCATTCCGTCTTGATGCATGCTCAATAATCCAGGTATGGAAACGTTTTAGAAACGTTTTGGAAACGTTTTAGAAATGTTTTGTCACTCACCAGGTGACTTCTTCAGTCACCTGGTGAGTGACGAAACGTTTCCAAATGAACTTCTGATCCAGTTGAACTGATTCACCTCTTTTTTGTCCTTTACCATTCCATTTACAGTATAAATCTTTACATGCCATCTGCTTTCCTTCACACACGCTGACTACCTTTGAATGAATCTCAACTCTATGGCCACATTGAGATTTTGGAGATCCTTGAAATAAATATCTTCAATGTTATCCGTGAGGATCATAGATGTAGGAATTAGGAACATAGGAACTGCGCTTGTTGGACCTGGTTTCATTGTTCAATCAATACTTTTTGTCAAAATAAAAATCAAACTTTAATGGATGACATACTTAGATTCAATTGACAGTCAATTTTGACAGTTAATTTGTGAAATACTTCTTATACATCTGAATACAGCAGATCACCAATATGACTAAAATCACAAGAGAACCAGATATGTCAGATCCTGTGAACTGGAAAAAAAGTGTGTTTTTGTCATAAGCATAGTAAATAAAGAGAAGTAAAGCATGGCTGTATGTCATGTTGAGAAATCCTGACCACCGATGTGCTTTTACACAAACAGCAGAATTTCACAACAGCTGGATGTCAATTGAAGGGGGCGGCATGGCTCAGTGGGTAGAGGGGTCATCTGGCAATAGAAAGGCTGCAGGTTCGAGCCCCGCACCTCCACAGAGGCATGTTGAAGTGTCCTTGAGCATGACACTGTTCCCCTAATTTCTCTGCCCTGTGATGAACTGGTGACCCTTCGAGGGTGTGACGCTGCTTTTTGCCTAATGAGAACTCAGATAGGCTCCAGTTCCCCTCTGACCTGACCTCAGATAAGCGGTTGACAATGGACGGATTGATGGATTTCAATTGAATGTTTTGGCCTGTAATTTGCTTACGGAAAAAAAACACATTAAAGTACACTTAAAAAATAAAATTGTATCAGGGTGAAAAATAATGGACAGGTCACCTTGATAAGAAAAACAATATTCTAGTGAATCCAACAATAGAAGCTGTATCAAGGTAAATAAGCCACACAGTTTTCGTTTAATTTTGGCAGTACGAGACACTATAATTTCTAATCGAGTTATGGTGCAAATGTAACTGATTAATTTCCCTAAATATACTATCAAACATGAAACAGTATAGCTATCACTGCAAAAACAAGAGTGGCAGAAGGGAGTGATGAACAGCCGTCCTATATGATGAATCTTAGCCTAGTGGTTTGATCTCGTATGTTTGCATTTTAGATATTCATAATTAGTACCATCACTATGAAGGAGGTTATCATTATTATTACTGTTTTACCTTTTGCAATTCAATCACTATTCTGCTATCCTGATCATGCTGTGTGCTGTAAATTGTGTCTTATTCTGTGTACATATCCATTGCACAGCTGTCCATCTTGGGAGAGCGATCCCAAGATGTTAAAGGTTTTTTAAGGGAGTTCTTCCTTATCCGATGTGAGGGTCTAAGGACAGGATGTTGTGTTAATGTAAAGTCCACCGAGGCAAATTGTTCATTTATGATAATGGGCTATACCAGGGATATTCAACAGGGGGTTCTGTCATCCTTAGGAGGTCCTAGAAGGTACTGGAAGGGGTCCACCAATTCTTTTCAGATGTACATTTTTAGTGAGCATTAGAAAAAAATTACAATTAAAATATTGACCAATGATAGGTATCAAGCTATTTTTTGACGAAAACTATTTAAGAATTACACGCAGCCCTTACGCATTGGAGCCTATGTTATGCTACCCAGATGCTACATAACCTTAGTCAAAAAAGAGGACATTTCAGATAGCTAGCTAGCAAGCAACGTGTTGGCTGAAATACAGTTAGCTAGGTACTAAAATTAATTACTAACTGTGGTGGCGGTTTACCCGCTAGACTTAGTGGAGAACAACAGAGTCTTGTAAGATATTGTCTTCTTAGAACTATTTATCAAAACTTTAATAGGCAGTTCAGTATAGAGAGATTTTAACTCTCTTACAAGAAGTGCAAAGAGCAGTTACGCGGGCAGCAGCCCTATACATATCAAAGGGGGATGTTGACCTGCTGATGTTGCTATTCCTGCTCTGTCACTGGGGAGATGTTTAACTGTTGTCAGGCAAGTTTGGACAATGATTGACACATCTTGTTGCATATGTCTGCAGTGGCACATACACATGAGCTATAGACAGCTTTGCTCTGACACTAACCCACTCACTTTACTAGCTATGTTTTTATAACAACCCCGAAAATATTCGGAAGCCTATCTCACATTTGGATTTACCTTCCAAGAAACCGAAAGCGTTACGCACACGGTGAAGGCTGTAAATTTGACTGAGAAGAGTGCTTTATAAATGCGTCCCTTTGCTTCTCTCTATGAAGCATCGGGAGAGGAACCAAGTGGACTCCTTTACCATTCAGAAGTCAGGTGGCTTTCTCGTGGATCAGTATTGGCATGTGTGTACAAGTTACCCACAGCTTTCCACGTGTTTTTAGTTGGTAAAAAACGCAATGAATTTCAATGACAATGTCTGGGTCACTAAACTGCCGTATATGGCCGACGTTTTACTCCGAGTTGAACAGACGGAATTTTCCCATGCAGGACTGCAATGCACATACCATTCAGCTGTACAATGGACAGGATGGAAAGCTTTCTGAAGAAAACAAAGAGATGGAGAGAGCGAGTTAGTGGAGGTAACTGTGCCATGTTTCCTTGAGTGGTAGAGTTAAGGGATTCAGTGACGCTCTCGCCTGATCTGACGCATGCAATTGTCGGACACTTGGAGGAACTCGAGTGTTGATTTGGAACGTGTTTTTTTCTGAGTCCGAGCCCTGGCGAGGGAACAAGATGTGGATACTGTTGTATCATAGCAACAATGAATCGAGGGGAGTACCAGTTCCATCGTCTTTTATTAACTCTGCTGTTCACTCTGACAGCAGGTGCGTACCCCAACAGTTGTTACTCTTGTAACACCTGGTATTGTATTTGAAAGCATCTCTATTGCGAACCTGTGTGCACATAATCTCGGATCCGTGTGTGCATAATTTCTATAACACATACACAACACGCCCCCCTCCTCAAAAGAACACATGACCTATGCATAACTGAACCTAAAGAAAGAAAGAAAGAAAGAAAGGATTCCCTTATCAGTCCCGCAAGGGAAAATTTGGATTTCTCTGCATTTTTGACCCAACCTATTGTATAGGAGCAGTGAGCTGCCAACACATGGCGCTCGGGGAGCAGTTAGGGGTTCAGTGTCTTACTCAAGGACCCCTCGATATGCTGTATGCAGGACCGGGGATCGATCCTGTAACCTTATGATTGCCAGACGATCGCTCTACCCACTGAGCTATGCCGCCCCTGGTTGAACACCTTGTCATGCTGCAGAGCAGAAAGCTGCTCATTAGGAGCTGGATGTGAGCACAGCTGAGGTGGAGCCCCCAGTGGAAAAGAGGTTAGTAGGGGCAGGGTCACCAGTCAACTGAAGAGGGCCCCTCGCTCTGTCATCCGGTGGTGGCACTTTCCCCAGTCATTTAGCAAGACCCATCGCTGAGCCTGAACATAGCTGGACCGAGCTGGCAATCAATCTGGAGAAGCTCCGACCATTATGAGGCCATTTTGTTGCAGCCATGTGGCCTATGGACATGGACCCAGTCGCCCACCTGGAAAGCAGTTCCCTTCACTCCATGTCTCCATTTAAATCGTGCTGCATTCGAAGCTGGTGTCTGGTCACTGAAGCATTCACCTGTGCCCAAGTGCTGCTCAAATCAAAGATGCTGTGTCTTGAGCCCTGAGTCGGTCCAGTGGCAGCTCGATCTCCCGAGCCAGAATGAGGAGTGCAGGAGAGGCTCCAGTTGTGATGTGCTGGCTGGCCCTGTAATGCATCACTGTTCGGTTGAGTGCTGTCTGGAATGCACATCCCTGAGCCATGGGTCCCCTGATGCCATTCTTAAGACTCTGATTTAGGCTTTCCGTGCCCCAGTTTGCATGGGGATTTTAGTATGCTTATCCCTGTCTCCACAAAGAACCTGGAGAAATTAGCAGAGAGGAACTGTGGTGATGGCCCAGTGTGCAACAGATCCTCCAAGATGTCTGTGATCACCTGTGTTCTGAGGTTCCCAAGCAGAAACACTCTTTTGAATGGAGGTCGCACAGCATCACTAGATAGCACTAATGGTTGAGAATTCCATGACCATGGATCTCCCCACAGATGTTCAGCTGAAGGTGTTCCCATGGACGAGATGACCATGGAACCGGTTGCAGGGGAGTTGGCGCCGGGGGTCCAGTTTTCCCACTGGGGGGGCATGGTACACTGTCTATGGCGAGTACTTCTATGTCGTGGTCAAGGTCCCTTCACCTCTGCTTGAGCTTGACGATGCCTAGATGCCCCTCATGTGTCATAGACAGCACCTGTCCACACAGGGTCATAGGCACCACTGTGCAGAGGCCCCTGGAGATGCAGACATCACGAGAGCTCATCCTCTAGCCTGGGAAAAAAGAGTGAGCTCCTTGGGGACTTTCACTGGCCACCCCGAGTGTATGTACTTGCGTACTATGGTCAGCATGGGGTCACACTCAGATTCCTGCTGCAACTCCTCCAAAGAAACAGCTGGCCAGAGAGTCATCTGTAAGCATCTGGATGAGTTCAGGTTCAGTGTCATCACCCGGAGAGATGACTGGTATGGAGGCATCAACAGACCGTGAGAGTAGGTCAGCAAG
>OMLC01041759.1:0-30771 GCA_900302585.1 Regalecus glesne
CTTCTCGTCTCGTCTCGTCTCGTCTCGTCTCGTCTCGTCTTGTCTCGTCTTGTCTCGTCTCGTCTCGTCTCGTCTCGTCTCGTCTCGTCTCGTCTCGTCTCGCCTTGTCTCGTCTTGTCTTGTCTCGTCTCGTCTTGTCTTGTCTAGTCTTCATTCTATGATGACAAATAAAACACTTCACATTTTAGCCACTTTAGAAGTAACAAACCTTGTCAAATCAACGTTTGCTCTGCGCAACCGGAATTTGAATAAGCCCCTGGATCATAGTAAATGTTGTGTTTTTCCTACTATAAAATATTTCAATGTGAAGCTTACGTTATGCAGGTTATGTAGGTGAACACAACCTCTTACCTCCTCCGAGTAACTCCCATCAGTGTGTTAATGTGATAATTTTGGGACCAGTGACTTCACATTATCCTTCACAGTAATCCCTGATAAGATTAGATGAATAAATCAAATAAGTGAATAAATATGATTCCCCTATCAGTCCCGCAAGGGGAAATTTGGATTTCTCTGCATTTTTGACCCAGTCTATTATATAGGAGCAGTGAGTTGCCAACATATGGCGCTCGGGGAGCAGTTAGGGGTTCAGTGTCCTACTCAAGGACACTTCGACATGCTGTATGCACGACCGGGGATCGATCCTGGAGCCTTCCGATTGCCAGACGACCGCTCTACCCACTGAGCTTAAGCGGCATAGATCCTAAAGTAGGGGATACAAGCAGGGATGCAGCAGAGCAAATCATAACACTGGGAATGGTTAGTATACCCTCAGTGGTGTGTTGATGTAACATGTAACAGATGATTTGCTTATTACAGTAGGGGTTGAATCATTAGCACTGAGAAAAATTGCTAAAATACCAGAGGAGTCGTTACTGTGTGGGGGGGGTGGCTCCGGAGGCACGGACGTGATCTAGTAATCAGAGATTGGTAGTTCAATCTCTCAGCCTCTGCAGAAAGCGTATTGATGTGTCCTTGAGCAAGATACTGAGCCCCTAACCGTGTCATGCTGCTGTCACACTCACTGGGTTAAATGCAGAGAGCAAATTCCACTGGCCATGGTCGAGCGGCAATAAAACACTCATTTTTACTTTCCTTTCACATCAAGTGACCAAAAGTTATAAAAGAGATAAAAAGAGACGTGCTTGCTACTGCATGCAGCAGAGAAAATGGTAATGCAATGAAGGATTTTGGCAACATCAGTGGAGTTTTTGATGAGATTCAAGGTCTGGTAAAGGCATGCTGGGGAAAAGGAAACACCTTTGAATTTGCAGTCTAAATCATACTTGATGATTTGCTTTGTCTGAATAAAAAGCAGAAGAATAGAGGATGTCAATGTGAAGGTCATTGTAGTTGGTTTAGGTGAAAACAGCCTATGACCTGAGCGACTGTCATTACAGTAAATGACTTTTATTGACAGTGATGTAATCCCCTAAGATTGGGAATTGAAAAGCTTTGAAAAGCCAGACGCTGGATATAGGTAGAGACAGTTATCTTGTTCAAAGCCGCTTTGACATGTAAAGGTACAAGAATCAAATAAAGGCCTGCCAGTCTCCGGTTGTGTAGCAACATCTTTATCCAAATGGGCCGTTTTGCAACAATGGGTGACTATAATGTATGCAAATACAAATGTATGCAAAGGTGGTAGAGTAAATACCAGTGATGATCCTACAATGTCATCTACTATCATCCTTTAACCCTGTGTGTGTCATCATCATCAGAGGCTTTGTGATGTTGTCGATGACTGTACTGTCATTCAGTTACATCAAAAACAAAGGACGTGGGTGGGCCTCCAGTGGCGTAGGGGGTTAAGACACCTATGTTCAGTGCATCTCTGTGTCATACAGTTGGGTGTTCGAATCCCGGCTGTGCCGTTTCCAACCACGGCCAGAGGTCCAAAGTTATTGGGGCATAATTAGCTAAGCCTCACGTGGGGATAGGGTTTAGGTTGGATAAAGTATTCTGGGTTCACTTGTGTCCCCCTCTGGGTCATCCAGGCGCTCATGGTTAAGTGAATGGAAAGTACTCTGCTTCATTCTCCTCTGACAGGCTAGCACTGTACTTTCCCCACGAGACCAAGATGTGTGAAATAGTGAGGGCTAGTTGTCACACGACTTGGATGACTCACATGCTACGACTTCCTCCTTCCTGTCAACATTAGCAGTAGGAAACTCGGGGAATTCGGCTGGGAAAAAAGGGGATAAAAAAAAAAGACATTGGATACTTCCGCTAGCTCAGCAAGATCAAATCATACCTGTATGGGCTGTGACCTGACTGTAGCATCCTGAGTTTGATTCCAGTCGTGGCCCTTTGCTCTCAATCTTTTGGGTCTAACAAAAGAAAGCCAAATTGCTCATAGATTAATCTAGGACAGGGACTTGAAAAAGAAGGAAAATAAGGTGAAGTCACTTTATTTAGTCATTTTATTCTTACGATGAAATTTGTCTTCTGCATTTAACCCATCCTGGAGGTGGAGTACGGGCTTTTGGAACTGACAAGCCGGAAGTTGCGGGCTCAAACCCACTGCAGGGCATCAGGAGGGGCATCCAGCCTTAATCCTCCATGCTTCATCCATGCCCAAGTCCACCCCCACAACATGAGGAGTAGTTATGACATAAAATGGACCTCTTACTGTGGAGGAGCAGTGGGCCGCTGCGGCACCCAGGGAGCAGTTGGAGGGTTCAGTCTTGCTCAAGGACACTCAAACACACTTTTCTGAAGCTACTGGGGATTGAACCAAAAAGTTACTGATTTCTAGATGGCCTGCTCTACCTCCTGAGTCATGCTGCCCTCACTAACTGTGTATATCGAGAAATGCCATGTTATATTTATAATGCAGCATACGAAGCAAACCAAACAAAACACCATGATCTGACAATATGTATGCTGCATGGAGCAGTCTGAGGATGGGATGTTGTTTACGCTAGTTGCCATACTCACGGAATGAAGAATGTGAAGGCACCTTGATTCTCATTCCATGGTCTAAGGTTCTATATAATATGATCTGATGTTACACCTCAAAGCTTATCATTGCTCTTAATTGATTACTTGACCTGATGGTCAAATGGAGATTATTCCCGTAGTGAAGCAAATCAAAGTGATATTATTGCACATAGTTCTCAGTGTCATCGGAGTTATACTATATAAGGTGCAAATGCATTGCTCACTCTTTTACATGTAGGAGAGACGAGGCCTGAGACAAAGTAAGTATGAGTGTTTTGACTATTCCATTGGTTCTTTGAAAGCCCTCTTTCTATGTGAAGTCTGCCTCCGCACTTTTACACGGAGATTGAATTTCATCATTGTGTTAAAAGGCTCTAGCAACTTGGACATACTTTTCAAATGGCACAATGGAGAGCTGAGGAAATCTACACATTTGGATTCACTAGGAGTCCTTAGTGAAGTCCTTGGTATAGCAAATGAAACATATTCGGCATGTGTCAGTGTAGAATGGAAAGCTAGATGAGAGGGGCACTTTGAGGAAGAAGCATTTTGCGCTTTGGTTTGTTGACAATGAGCACCATTTGTCACACTATACAAGTTTTACCGTGATCGCTAATGAGTAGTCCACAGGCTGTCTGAAATATTTCAACGGAAATGTAGAGTTACTGGATGGTGGGGACATTCTGTGTATGTATTTCACATCATGGGTATTGCAAAAAAACAACAACTTATGATTCCCATTAAAAACTCAATATCCAGATTCCTCAAGGTTGTAGCTAAATGCTTATAGTATCACCAACAGGATCTTATGCCTTTAAATAGGCTAATACCCTGTCCATGTCAAAGTCCAAATCTTTTTTCATTTTACTTAACACAACACCCCATACACAAAACCTTGAAAAATCCATACTGGTCACACACACCTTGACGTGTAGTTTATGTGAATATGAATGAAGGATTTTATTGTTTTTTTGTGGCTGCAATTTTTGCTATTTAGTGTATGATATTCTCCTTAAAAATGACTCACCAGTGAGTGTCAGAGTACGTCGGTGGATCCTAAAAAGGCACCAGCAGACGAAGATATGAGGTCAGGGCCATTGGCTGTCAGGAGCCTCAAAGGAACCAACACTGATTGGCTTTCACATGCACATTCCCATGGAGACGAGCCCTCCTTCCCATTTGCCAGACCCCTCCACCGCTCCTTGTTGTTATGGCAACAGACAGGACGTGACATAGTTGTGTAACATGTTGTTTTTTATCCTTTCCCTTGCTTAGTTTTTCATTGGTTGCTGCTGTTTTGTAATCACTTCGTCTCCTGGTGAGTGTAGCTGTCAGCAGAAATAATCTTGAGGCTGCTGCAGAATTTGAACAAATGTAGGTTTGCACAACGAAATCAGCAATTCTCTTGAACAAGTCTTTGGGATAGAGTGAATACAGATGACGTGAACGTATGAAAATAGATTTGCTCTGTTTTGTGGTACACTAGTGGGGCTTAATAAGCAGTATTTTGTATTAAATTAGACAAAAAACTAGAAATTAGGTATTCTTAATTAGACTAAACAAACTGCTTTATATTAATTAGACACTTTACACCAAGATTACGCTGCAATTAAAATTCTATGTATTGCTGTTTAAGACACAAGATGTAATATATTTAGATACTGTTATGGTAAATAATGCTTCAATTAGAAACTACTCACATCTTCTGGGTATTTCACACATCTCTCATAGCCAGGATGTTTTTAAGAATCTTATGGAGTTGTGAATAATATTATAGTCTAATTCATGTTTCCTCAATGCTCCAATCCTACCCCGGTAACATTAGGCTATGGAAGCATCCAGAATAGTGCAACTTTATGTCCCACCATAAGACCCTTAGTTGACATTCATTCACCCATCCAACCAATCATCAATATATCTATCAATCGACCCATCAACCACTTATCCAAAGTTGGGTCACCGAGGCCATGTCTGTGTTCATTGGGTGAAAGGCAGGGAACACCCTAAGAAGGTATCATTCCATCACACGGCTTTAGCAGTTCAGGGGTTCAGTGTCTCGAGCAAGGACACCTCAACACGCTTTCTGCAGGGGCCATGGATTGAACCACTAATCTTCTGATTTCTTGACAACAGCCCTTCCTCCTGAGAAATCGCTCTACTCACTGAGCCATGCCGCCCCTATGAAATCAGAAGAGCTTGCTTTACAATTTCCGAATCTGGAGAACGACAGCTTGATAAAATTAGTACTGTTTAGTTTTGCCTCAATGGGCAACCTTCCAGAAGGAGGTACCCAAGGGAGATCTAATCATAGTCTTTATTGGTGAAGAAGGAAGATTCTCACCTATATGTTGGCAGTCAAAAAGAATCAAGAGAGTTGTACAGAGTACTTTAGCTGGAGAGTCATTTGCCCTTTCTGAGGTTATTGACCATGGTATCTTTCAGTCTATGCGTTAATCTGAATTTACCATAGGTGATCCTGCACATCACATCTTGACTGTGGTGTGTCACAGTTAATAACTCCTTTGTGGATGACACTCTTGGAGGGTAATTTGCCACACATTAAAACAGAACTGGGCTGTCAACTAAAGTGAAATCCATCTTTATATCCTACTGTCGCACCCTTATTAGACTTTCTTAGAGGGTGATTTGCATCACATTATAAAAGAACTGTACTGTAAACATGATGAAAACTATTTTTACTTCCCACTGTTTGCAGCACATTGCAACCATAAATCAAAGCAGACTTTCTACATCCCGAGGCACATAGATTGAATACTTTTTAAGCTACTGAGGATTAAATTTAAGAGCAATTTAGCATTGACCAAAATTGTCGAAAAACTCCAATAACGGTTAATTACTTGGATTTAGGGACAGATTTTACCCAAAAATGTTTATTTTGACATAAAACTTGACTTTTTAGGCCTAGTGAAAAAAGATGGATGATCTCCCTCAATTGCTGGAAAAAAAGTAACACTTTCTATAGTGGAAAATATGCGAAACACTAACATAAAGCATCATGAAAATGGTAGATCATCAGTGAAAAGGAACAATTGCTTGAGGACTATAGGAAATCTATTCTACTGCATTCATCAAGTATTCTGTCTTAGTGAAGCATCACATCATACGAAAACATGCAAGAAAAAAAACACAGATGAGAAGAAGAAAAGAGACTGAGGTGGCAAATAGTCTGCAGGATGATGCTAATCAGCTTTCCACATGAGCTGAGGAAAAGGTGGGCATACAAAAAATGAGAGGATTACAACAGGCGGAGGCGGAATTGACAAAATCCTGCAGATTGGGACATACTCCCACTTTTTTAAAGAAATGATGCCCTGGCAGCTTCCATAGCCTAATAGCACTGGGGGTTGGATAGTGATGTGACATTAAATCATCTGATGTCGTAACTGGTATGGAAGTGGAGTACTGAGCAAGTATAAATTAAGCTATCTGATATCACCAACAAATATCTGATACCCATAGGACTCCAAAGAACATCCAGGCTATGAGGGATGTGTGAAGTAACAGCCAGATGTGATGGGTTTATGATTGGTGTCTGAGTATAATATGTTGTGGGTCCACAGTGTGGTCAGGGGGAAAGTGGTGGTTGGTGGCGGTTCGCTGCTCTTTTTCTATCTCCACTTGTGGTGCTGGTGCTTTTTCTCTAGGACACAGGAGAGTTTCATTTCGTGATGTAAGCTCCTTCCTGAACAGATTTCTTCCCGTTACAAGGTGTTGCCACTTACTCGATGTGATGATGAATTTCATCAGTCTGGTCTCGATATTGTCCTTGAGATGTTTATTTTGCCTGCCGGGAGCTTGATGACCTTCTTTTAGCTGTAGCGCAGGATGTGTTGTTTGGGGAGATGTGTGTTGGTTGTGTTTGTGGCTTATGGATCAATATCTATAGAAATCTGAAGACCCACAAGTAGAACACTCAAAAGAGAGGACGGTCATATTCTCTTCGAGTAACCACCGATGATATTTTCGGCCTAATACAGCATTTTATGTGGTTTCTAATTACAACGTGGTTGTTATCTGTGTTTGTTTACTGTGGTCTGATAGAATTACTATAAATTACTATCAGTATCTTTGGCCTGTTATGGGTTGCAAAAGCAGATCATAAATCTTCATCTCTTTCTGGCCTCTTCGTCTTCCCCTGTCACACCAGCTACCTGCATGTCCTCCATCAACACATCCATGACCCTCCTCTTTGATGGTCCTCTATTTCTCCCATTCCCTGGCAGGTCCATATTCTGTATCCTTCTCTCAATATATCCAGCATCTCTCCTCCACACATCTCCAAATCATCTCAAGCTTGCTTCTGTGGCTTTGTCTCCAAACTGTCCCACCTGAGCTGTCCCTCTAATGTAATCCTTCCTAATCTCGTCCATCTTCATTGATCCCAATTAAAATCTTAGCATCTCTTAGCACTCTGGCTCCTTCCCTTTCACTCTTGATGGTACCCTTCTGTCACAAATCACCCCTGATAGTCTTCTACACCCATTCCACCCCACCTGATCACTCTCTTCTTCACCTCTCTTCCACACTCCCTGTTATTCTGGACTCTGTTTAATTATTTTATTTTTTTAAACTCATCCACCTTCCACACCTCTACTCCTTACATCCTCACCATTCCACTGTCAACCTTATTGTTCACATATATGTTTCCTGTCTTGCTCCTACTGACTCTCATTCCTCTTCTCTCCAGTGCATACCTCCACCTCTCCAGACTCAACTCAACCTGCCTCCTACTCTCACTACAGATCACAATGTCATCCATGAATATCATAGTCCACAGACACTCCTGGCTGATCCCATCAACCAACCTGTTCATCACCACTGCAAACACGAAAGGGCTCAGAGCTGATCCTTGATGTAATCCCGTCTCTACCTTGAAGTCATCCGTCATTCCTACCACACCCCTCACCACTGTCTCACTGGCCTCATACATATCCTGCACCACTCTGACACACTTCTCTGTCACTCCTGACTTCCTCATATAGCACCACACCTCCTCTCTCAGCACCAGTCATATGCTGTCTCTCCATCCACATAGACACAATGAAACTCTTTCTGACCTTCTCTACATTTCTCCATCTTTCATGGCATGAAACCACACTGCTGCTCACTAACCATCACCTCTCCTCGTAGCCTAGCTTCCACCACTCTTTCCCATATCTTCATGCTGTGGCTGATCAACTTTATACCTCTATAGTTGCTACGGCTCTGCACAACTCCCTTTTTCTTGAAAATTGGTACCAGTATGTGTTTTCTCCACTCTATAGGGATCCTCTCTTTGCAAGATTGTGTTGAACAATCTAGTTAAAAACGTCACTGTCATCTCTCCTAAACATCTCTATGCCTCTACAGGTACGTCATCTGGGCCAACCACCTTCCCATTCTTCATCCACATCATAGCTGCCCTCACTTCCCCCATACTAATCCACTGCACTTCCCTGATTTACTATCCCCACACCAACCAACCTTCTCCATCTCATTTTCTTCATTCATCAGCTCCTCAAGTTCTCCCTCCACCTTTTCAATAGACTCCCCTCATTCATCAGCACATTTCCATCTCCATCATTTATTGCCCTATCCTGCTGCACCTCCTTCCCAGCTTGGCCTAGCCAATCAGCACACGTTATTTTCTCTTTCCTCGGTCTCCAGCCTCTCATATAACTCACCATACGCCTTTTCCTTTTCCTATGTAGAGATATCAATAATCTACCCTTGATTGAGGCTAAAATCAACACTGGTGTCTGCTGAAACCTATTCTAGACACGAACCGTTTCAAAATGTGTTGAGTGTTGTTGTTTCAGTTCAAGAGGCTGGCAACTTGAGTATCTTCAGGGCTTCCTGTGCCAACACAGAAATCAACAATAAATCTCAGAAACAAATGAGAAGTTGCAGGTTTATTTTCTGTCTCCTTCAAGAGATGCCTTCTTTTTTTCATAGCCTCATTTGCTTTTTTCACCCAGAATCAAGATCTGAACGCCGCCCTGATATTTTAACTGGTTGTTTGGATCAGACCGGAGGTTTTCTTCAAAGTTTCCCACTTTTGGTCTCCTTTGCTCATCTATTTTATCAATGTACTAATCACTTAAAACAGCAAATGCCAGTTAAGTCTACTCTCTCCTGCTAGAGACTGGGCAGAAAATCCTGAACAAAACTGAGAATCAACTGCAGTCACACAAGTTGTTAAGCAAGCAATCTTAGAAATTCATGACTCACATCAGAACTGGATCAAGCCACTCACCAGTAAGGAGGGCCCCAAAGCGCTGGAAAAAACTGTAAATGGTCTCGTTTTTTTATTGTGCTTTTTCCAGTCTAGCAACCTACAAAGGGAAAAAAAACCAATCCTTGCTCGGACATTTTGTCACGTGTATGAGGCGACTCTTGGTCTCCTACGTCAAACTGGTAGCGTTCACCGAGAGGGGAGGAGAGGCAGTGATTAGCACTTCCTCTATTTGATGCTATCTTGTGTTTCCTGTGTTTGAACACGGCGTGCTCGTTTTCTCCGCAGTTGCTGGAGGGCAAACCTGTGATCGGGCTCTCAGTTCAGTGCAACAAAACAAGAACCATGATGTCTAACCCAAACGCTGCTATTCCATCTGTTGAAATATGCGTGAAAACATGGTGGATAAATGATGAGCACCGTTAGCTCTTAGCAACAAGGTCAAAGGTTTGATCCTGTGTACGGACTTTGGGTATTCTCCCTGTTTGCATGGGTATCCTGCAGACATACACGGCTCAAACACATGCACGTAAATTGAAAAATTTCATTTGCCTAAGCTTTGCATGATTTGTGGGCGTGTGTGGGCCCATGATGGAAAGGTGACTGAGGCTAGTCATCTCTATGCATTCTGCCCAATTCTTGCAGGAACAGGCTTCATCTCTCTGAGTGATACCTTATGGAGTTAAGACAAGTCTAAGTGCCCCTGTCTGATGGAGCCCCTTGAAAATATTAAGTCAACTTAATAACTTTTTTACTTATCAATGTGATATCTTTTTAAGGGGCTATATAGGAAGAGAAATACAAACTCGACCGGATGTTTGATTGCCTGGAGAGGACATTGTCTTTCACAGCGAGGTAGCCTGTCACATACAAAAGACAAAAATGTCTGTACAAATTGAAAGAACTGTAATTAATTTTTTGTGTCATATTTTTCCACTTTTACTGAAGTATTGGCTTGTTACAGCGAGGCTTTAGTCTATCACGTCGTATTGTGTTTCACTTTTTTAATCTTTCGTTTGAAAAAAATGAGCGGTTCTTGTCTAAACGGTTGGACTTTTTATTGACTTGATTACTCTGTGTTTCTAAATTTCTCATTTTCTGCGTTCAAACGTTACGAATTTAAACGTGAAAAACAAATGTATTTATATATAGATGTATTGGATTATATAGAGATACAATGTGGAGATGCAATGTTCATACATATAATTAAGAATATAATAAAATTATATAATCTATGTTGAATAGTTAAAATGGGGTAGGAATATAAAAGTGTATAATTTTTCCTACTCCTTTTTTGAAAAGGCTACACTGTCATGTTTATCCGTTTCTCTATTTGTGTCAATTTTTCTATCTTCTGTGTATATGTATGTTTACACACACACGTGTGTGTGTGTGTGTGTGTGTGTGTGTGTGTGTGTGTGTATGTTAAATGAACAGATATATTTGTGTTTTTATACTTGTTCGAAAATAAAAATAAAAACGTTCATTCATTCAAATGCACTTAAATGAAAGGGGTACAGAGGGCAGGGTAGACAGGTGTAGAAATGACAGTGGGAAAGTGTGATGGGAAAGAATGAGTAGATTGTTAAATACAGTATGTTTCAGCCACACTGCCCTATATTGTTTATCTGGCTCTGTGTGTGTGTGTGCGTGTGTGTTTGTGTGAATATTAACCCATATAGTACAATCACTGATACAATCTGCTGATACAAGTCTGTTACATATGCAATTTCACATGGGTTATAGCAGTGGGAGGGGTGGGTGGTATGGCTCAGTGGGTAGGGCGGTCCCCTGGTGATCGGAAGGTTGCAGGTTCTATTCCCGCGCCTGCAGAGAAGCGTGTCGAGGTGTCCTTAAGCAAGACACTGTTCCCCTAACTGCTCTACCCTGTGATAGATAGATACGGAGTGTCTCCCCACCTTTCGCCAAATGAGAACTGATATTGGCTCCAGTTCCCCTGTGACCTGATTTCGAATAAGTGGTTGACGATGGATGGATGAATATAGTACTGGAAGGTATTCGTTCACGATTGGTGTCCACTTAACATGCAAGACTTTGATTGGTCCAATGGGACATGTGTGATAAATTACATCCGTCTTCTGGTGTATTTGAAGTTTGCCTCCTCTCAAGGTGTCACAAAAACGGTGAATCGATTCAACTGGATCAGAAATTCATTCAGAAACGTGTCGTGACTCAAACAGGTGACATCCTCAGTCTGAGCTGACTGCAGCAGAGAAAAGTTACTGAACGTCGATTCAGATTTAATACTGGACAAAGCAACAGACATTGCCAGGTCTCATTAAATAGCACCGCACAGATTAATTAAAACCATAGCTAGCAACAACAGTGGTCTACAGAAGTGTTGTGTATTACACTATTACACTTAAGGGTTCCAATGCCGTCTTGAAACACTGGCGCTGCGCGCTATAGTAGAAGGTTCAACTTTTCCCGTGTAGCTGCACTGCTTCTATTCGGGCTGACGTGCATTGCCTTAATGGATTGCCAGTTGAGCTGGGCTGGCTGAGCGCTTTGTCCAGTCATTTGAGCAGTCAATGAAAACAATGGGCAATGCTCAGATGCCGCTGCCAGAGAAGATGGCAAAGTTCCTACATGCGTACAGAAATACTGACCATGTTACATCTGGTCAAGCTCCCGCTTTACTGTACATGGGAAGGCGGCTGAGGTCACGTCTAGATCTGCTAAAACCTGACCTTCGCAGAGGTGTGACGCAGAAACGGTCCATCAAAGCTGCACCACGTCATGTCAGAAACTTTGTAATTGGACAACAAGTGTTGGCAAGGGATTACGACAGTCAAAACAGAATGGCAGCGAGGTGAGATCCTGTCAAAGACAGGGCCTTGTACATACACAGTGAGGATTGGAGGTGATGTCATCTGGCGACGTCATGTCGATCAACTGCTAGATGCCACAGGTCATCATGCGACACAATGCTACACACAGAGGATGACACCCCTTGTTCATGAGGACTCTGATGAACTCGAACTAATGTTGCCAGTTTCAGATTTGCTAACTTTTCTTTGTAATCCTTAAGTGATATGAGTGAGAGTGCAGACCAGTTCCATCTTTAATGGTTTTCCTTCAATCTCTGGGGTCACCCATATTATTCCTCTGTCACTGTCTGTCATAGAGTGGAGTTCTATGTACGCCAGAGCTGTGTCCATGTCCGAATTTGATCCACTTGTGTCTGTGTCATTCATATCGTGCACTCTTTTATCCTTTTTCCTTTCTGTGGTCTTTCCCTCATTTGTTTTCATTCCAAACATTCGCTGTATGTGTCATTTCCGTTGACACAGTCTACAGTCTGTATCAGGAAACCAACAGTCTGCTTGGTCATGGGAGTATTTTTCCATAGCTATAGCATACATCCCATTCAATGGGCGTTTAGCAGTAAAATCGTTGACAGTGCACTAATTTGAAACTTTCTTTTGCAATAGCATAACACCCTATGATGCAGTTTCCATGGCTACCACAATTTCTAATGCCCCTGCTAATGCTAAGTCTTTTCAGTCAGCCGTCTCTGTATGCTTTCATTATGCATGCCGCACACTAGACGCTCGCGTCAAAGTGGCAAAGTTCTGCTGGCTTCCTAACCTCCACCATGTAGTTCGATATTGACTCGTGTTTTATCTGGTTACGGTTATGAAACCTGAATCTCTCTGCAATGATGAGTGGTTTCGGGTTAACGTGATCCTGTGGCAATTTAGTTATGCCCTTAAACGATTCTGTCCGGGCTTTTGTGTTGCTGTTAAACTCCTTAGAAGATTATCCGTCTTTGCACCCATAACACTTAGCAACACCCCCACTTCCGGTCATGTTCAATACGGTTAGCAAGGCAATATTGTTCCAGTCTCTCAATATAAATGTCCCATTCCCCCACACTACTATCAAATGCATCCACTCTTCCGATAGAAACAGCTATGATTTCGTTTTAATTTCACTCTCTTTTCCTCTCCTTGTTGACTTGTAAGTTACTCACGTCGTGGTTCCACTCGCTCCACTCGTTTCACCGTTGCAGAGGGTGAGCCATCTTGCTAGCAAAGAAGTAAACAAGGTTGACTTGCCGACGGAACACTTCCATTAAAGCTTCCACACAAGAGATGTCTTCCATCCCATCCTCGTCGCCAATTCTGTTGTGTATTGCAATTTCACAAAGTGCATTAATTGAACACCGGAGTAAAGTTAAGTCTTTACTAGATTTAATTATATACACGTTACAGTGCATTTGATTTCTCAAAAAGTTTACTGCCGTGGTTGAATGTATCAATGCGCCGCTCAGTACTACATCAAGATATCATGCGCATGACATAAAAGTAGTCCCATGAACTTTAACAAAATAGTTCCCATAACCAGTATTTATGTGAACATAACAAGAAGCAGACGATTCGTTGAATCGGTCAACAGTCTTCCAAGAGTACAGCTTGGAAAACACCAAGGCAAGTCAAACCGTAACTCAGAAAACATCTTCAGGAGAGAGACGTAAACTGTGTGTCTGTTTTGGAAACAAGTCTCTTGGATTAAAGAACATCTGCCCAGCTACAGGTAAACGGTGCAATACAAGTTGACCCAAGCAGAGCTGTAGTTAACTTCAAGTCAGACACCGGAGCCTCAACTAATGTCCTTCCCACATGTGTACCCACCCCACCCAGACTCACCCTCTCTATGGCTGTGGAGGCGAGCAACTCATTGTAAGGAGCAAGTATAAAATGAAATGCAAGCACATGGACATTTAATGTTATTTATTAAATGTGGGTATTACATCTGCAGTGAAAATTATCAAGCATGGAGGAACATCTGTAGAGGTAATTTTCCAGATCATCATTAATTTTGCTTTTTCTGACCGAAAAACAGAGTACAACTTCAAACTTCTTCTGTTGGCCCAATCTCATGTTGTTATTTATTCACTAAGTTCTTTTTTTAACTCTCTTATACAAAACATTCAGCAAAATACACAAAAAAGAAAACATCATGTAGGAAGGAATTTTTCTTAATGAAATAATAATAAAGTGACGTCGATTAAAAAAACCGTAAAAAATCATTCAGTAATTGATTCATTTCATTTATGCCTTCATGTCTTAATATAACATCATAGTTCACAAAAAAGATCATGGCCTTCTAAGAGGACCCAATATTGATAGAGTCAATGATAAACATTTTCAAACTTAGATTCTTAGTTGACATACATTTCTATTTTGTTGAGGATTTCTGAGGCCATCTGCAGTGCTTTTGCTTCACTCTCTGAGCTGAACTGCTCATTAGGAATACGAGGAGATGGGTGAAAATTTGGATACTGAGTCTTTTTGGCATCCACTCCGAGGAGCATTAGATTTTCCACACTTTGAAGCAAACCTGCCAACTGAGGGCTGTAGGTTGAGACTTTTGCAGCAATGAATGAAATGGAGCTGCTGGTGGGGTGTTTACCATTCCTTTTGTATTCTGCAGCTATGAGAGACTTTTTTACTGCTTGATGGATTTTGAACAGACACCACTCCGTAGTCCCACCACCAGTGTCTTTGTAGGCAGCGGTGAGATCACAGCGAGCTTGTCTGTGCCACCGGCAGGCCTCCTCTCTGTTAGGCCTTGGAAAATTGTTGAAATTCCTCCAAAATCTATAACCATAAGACTGACGGCCTCCAGAGAACCTCTCATGGCCTTGTCTGTGATGCTTGGCCTCTTGATTCCACCTTTCATAAAAGTCTCTGAAATCGGTGTTCCACTCTGGCTGAGAAGACTCTCCAACTTTGCCATTCATGAGATCATTAATTCTGTTCTGCAAGTAGGTAAAGGCTTCTGTGGCAAGCTCTTGGCAGTCTAGGTTTTTGTCAGGGTGCCACTTTAGGTACAATCGTTTAATGGCTTTTTGTTTGTCTTCCTCAGCAAGAGTCCAGATTTCTGCCAAATACCTGTCAATTTCCTTCTTGGCTGCCTCGAGAGTTGTTGGTAATGTATCAGAGCGCCTTGTAGATGAGGAGCTTGGAGTATATGTTGACTCATGTGACTCCACGCCTGCTCGTGGCTCCAGCTCCCAAGAAGATGCTTCAGCAGGAGTGTGAGTATTGTGCCTTTGCTTTAGCCTCTTTTCTCTTTTAAACTGATAAAGATCAAGAGAGCTGATGTCGATGACTTCATCTGGATTGATCTGTATTTTGTATCTGGATGAATATAGTCCAGAAGGTCCAGGCAGCTTTGTAACAATAATCGCATGAATGTACTCTTCATTGACCATATAGCCGACATACTCCCCCTCTTCAAAGTTATTGAGAATGTCCATATCTAGAAAATCATACCATTCTTCATTGATGGCCGTCCCAGGGTTCAGTGGGTTGAAAAGGATATGCTCAGATTTTGCGCTGTCAAGAATTCCATGCGTAGCCAGGGCGTTCTGAACCTCCTGTAAAGTGTCACACATAAGAAGTTGCCCGAGGATTGCCAGGCGGTCCGGTGACACCTTGTAACCTAAAAGTGCGTTTATCTCTTTAGTTAGAGTGATGGTGATATTGTTGAACACTTTAGGAGCTGTGGTGTCATCACTGTGTTTCAGATAGAAGATGCAACCTTCCTGTTCCTTTTTGACGTAAACCTCTGTCGCAGCGATGGTGTTGCTTAATGACTCTTGATCAAAATAGAGTTCCGTTTCAAGAATCTTACAGCAGATGATCTCAATGGAGCCAAAAATCTGCTGGCACATGTCATCTGCGTCTCCCAGTGTTAGTTTGCCAGCAGATTTCTCCCTCATAAGACAGATCAGACCATACCGGAAGGCTTCTCCTGAGAGATGGTTGTTAAACCAACCGCTAAATTCACAGGTGGCTTGATGATCACAAAGCTCCATGTTCGATTCCAAAACCTTCTCTTGAGTGTGGTGGGACAGCATCCTCGGACGGACGGCCTTGGGTAGCAGATGCAGCAGACGATGGTGTTCATAAATGTCATTTCCCAAATGACATTTACTGAGTTTTTCCAGCAACAATTTTCCCTCCAAAGCTCCCTCCAACCGGCTTTCCAGGAACACTGTGTCATTGTAATAGAGTGTGTCTGAGGGATATAATCTACCATCTGTAGAAGGGAGGTGCAAAGTCCCCGGAAGTTTGATGAGCGAACCGTTTTCTTGAATTTTGATGAGCTTGAACAATAGTTCAACAGCCCGCTTGACAGTTATCAATTGATTTGGGTTCAGAGATTGTTTGTCACATGTATCTGCATAAATCTCTGAAAGTACAGTACAATATTGCAGTGCCGTAGGCTCCTCATTGACACCGATTGCCTTGAAGAACTCGGCAAATATGATATTCTTAGAAGGTATTTTGAACAAGTAAGGCCGGAACTCAGAGTCATGGGGGAGTCCAAGGGCCGTCTCTTCAACCCTCACCAGTTTTATGTCTTCTTCAACCAACACTACTGGGAGGCCGGTTAAAGGTTGGCTGTCAAACTGGGTTATTTGTAAGTAGGCATAAGACCTTTTGAACACGGAAGCACGGGTTTTGATTAAGTCATTAGTTTGACAGGGCAAATGACAGATATTGCTCAAGTTTCTAGTGACACACTGTTGGGGTGGTTCTTCATATACTCCGGCTTTCTTCATCGCTTTAATTAACCTTAGAGACGTGTCCTTTCGAAGATTTATGATTGGCATTGAGGTCCAAATAAGGTTTTGGTGGCAAGGATCACTGTGAATCAATGATCCTTGGATTGCAACGGTAGTCCTCCCAGATACAAATGGAGCGTGAAAGTTACACAGTTCTTCCTTAATTTTTACCGGAAAGAGGAACTTGATGTGCATCATATTCCTCAACAGGTCTTGAGCTTCCGTTTGGTCATCACTTGCCATTCTTATAACCTTTTTTAACAGCTCGGAGGATTTTTCTTTCAGTGTTTCAAGGTCATGATTTTGCTTTGCCTCTGATTCTATTTGGTATGCAAACTGTATTACCTCCTGCTCTGAGACCTCATGCTTCATTCCAAGTTCTTGAAGCAACAGCTTTACTTGAGTCATCCCGATTTCATCATCACACAGCTTATCCCAAAAGCATTGAGGCACAAACCTCTCTTGAGGCAACATTAACATGTATATCTTCACGCTGTCATCAAAGTAGTATGATGGCTTTTTTAGATCCCCATGGATACTGCGGATGAACTTTACAGACCTCATTGCAGAGATTATAGTTTTCTGATGTCCTTGATATTTTGGAGACTGTTTAATAATCAGGAGCATTTTGATGGAATGCAGAATTTGCGTCTCTGTGAGTTTGTTTAGGACAGGCAGAAGGAACTTCAGGAAATAGTCTATCTGTTCTAGGACTGGGATCTTCAAATGATTTGCCAAGGAATTATTCTCATCACTGTTTTTGAGAAAAATGATGTGATCGCCATGCAAGCTCAACAAGTCTATAAACATCTGCATTGAGATTCTGCTCGCATTGAGAAGAAATACCTGGCTGCACTCATTGATGCTCACTCGCTCACCCAGTATCGTTTTAAACAGTGGCAAGGATTTGAGTTTTTCCATATAGTTTTGTTTGTTTTGGGACGTGGATACTCCAGCTTGTAGAAATAGCTGTAGCTCTGCAAACTCACAATCAGAAAGGTGGTGGAACTCTTCATGGTTCAGTTTGTGGACTTGATTGAGCACACACATTCTTTTACTTAAATTCATGAGTGCAGGTTGTAAAAAGGAAGGTATGTGAGAACTCACATCAGCGAAGAATGAAAGGTTTAGTCTCATACACCCAAGTTTGAAAAGAATGTGGGATATGTCCTCTTCTGAGCTGAATGATATGACGCTTTCTATGTCCGCCATTTTTTGGAGGTAAGTTTGGTTGTGTAACCGTGGGCAATTAACAGGTAATATGCAGCAGTTATGGAAGACTTGTGTAATAGTATTTAACGTTACACCTTCTTGGTCACTGCTTTGAGGCAACAGGAAAGGTTTGACCTCACTTGCGATTAATTTCCAAAGACCTTTCAGCCACCTCAACATGGTTTCATTTGGAACATGTAGGCCGCAAATTGGATCAAGTTCACAGGCATCAAGAAGTTTTGAAAGTAGAGCATCCAGATATGGTTTTGCACTGTCAATTGTCAAATCGATGAGGAAATTGGCATCTGTTAGAACTTTCATATTTTCCACGTTGGTCTTATAATCTGCAAAATCCTCTTCAAATCCCCAAAACAGATGATCATATCTCGAAACCCTCTTGGGGTGGTCTGTATGGAACACTCTGAGAACTCTGTCTTTGGTGAGTAGAAGTGGAAGCCCATTCACCGAGTCAGAATTTGCCTCGTTCACATCTTTCAAGCAGAAATCCAGGAGCTTGGAGCATCTCTTCTCATCTTTAATTAGAGTTTGGGTGATGGGCAAAGGTAATCCATCATCAGTTTGGCTCGGGTCATTGAGCCGTTTTTCTTTTAGAAATGCCCTAACATTTGAAGGACCTCCACATTTCACTTCAACCTCAGCAAATCTGAAATTGGCCCAAATTTTTTCCATTTGACTAGAAGTGGGAACCAATCTCATTCCAAGCTCCTCCAAAATTTGAATGACATCAATGCTCATTGTTGGGTCTACCAAGTGAGGTGCAGTGGTTGGCTTCGTCTCTCTGACAGTGCACCAGTTAAGAGAGAATTCCTTGATGGGCCGTTGAGCAATAGTCCTCATTGAGCTGTGCAATACCGGAATGACATCAGTGGCGTTTTCTTTCATTGCTCTGTACACTCCGTGTATCATGTTGTGCCAATGCAAATCAACATCCTTCGACACGACGGGGAAAAAGCGCAGGTAAAGATCATCAAGTTCAAAATTTTCCAGATACAATGTAACGACTTTAATTTTAGGAATGTTCCAGCGAATATGATGAAGAAGGTCTGCATAAAGTGGAGCTATGATATTGTTTTGCAAAGATTCATTCCAGTTAGTCTCCAAACTCTGGCCATCTGCTTTCCAGAGGTTCTTCCTGGAGGAGTCGACTTCAAAGTTTCCATTAACATGTACTGGAAGCCCAGTTTTGCCTGGCAGGGGGAGTGAGCAAAAGGCTACCCCATTGAATTTCTCCTCTCTGTGAGACTTACTATTCAGTAACGCAGCCAGTGATACCTCAGGAACCTTGTTTGATTCTTCAATTTCTCTTCCAGTGGGGCTCTTGAATGAGCCAAACTGTTCTGCAATGATCCACTCACTTTGTCTTCTGTCAGAGGTTAAAATCTGGATGTTATAGAAAACCTTGTGTGGCGTTATTTGGCCAGTAGATTGCAAAGCACTTTGCAGATACTTCTGAAAAGAAACTCTGTTGTTATTGCTCTTTTCTGGGATTATCTTTTTAATTTCACAGAGATCTTTGAGTTGTTTCGTTTTTGCGTCGATCTCATAAAATTTTATCTTCTGGATGTTTTTTAGGAACAGAATCAATCCGTCAGGGTCTTCAAGGAGAACTGAGGACAACTCTTTCATGTCCTCCTCAGTGATTCCTTGATTGGATACTTTGGAGTTTTTTGCCATGGTACCTATCCTCAAAGGCAATCTGAACATGGTGCCCGTCTCAAGAGGAAACAGATCTGGAAGAAACGATTTGTAGACGTCATTGTACATCTCTCTGAAAACCTTAGCTACTTTGAAACCACAACCAGCTTTTGATTTTTCACATACGTTTTGTATGTAATTCTGATTGGGATCAGAAATGCATAGTAACTCATCTCCAGTTAGGATTGAAGGGCAATCTGTGAGATGGTAAACTGAGTTGAATCCGATCCCATACTTCCCTGTTTTTCCTGGAGTGCTGTGTTTTCCACCTTCACCCAGTTGCTGAATGCCTTCAAGATCCGCATCAGAAAACACCTTGTTATTGTAGACACAAAGTGCCGGACCCTGCAGTTGGTTCCATTGCTTCCCAAATGTTTTTTTGGTGTCATGTTTTCTTTTGTCCCAAATGAAATGAATTTCTGTTGCCTCTGCATCATCGGCATTTTGGATAAGCTCTTTCAGAATATCCTTCTTCGAGGGATACGCTTTAATGATGTTTTTGATCCTGGTTGTCAGCTGTTCTCGCTGTTCAAACTCAAAGGTAAATGGTGAGAAGTGTTCAATTAAATGATTTGTCAGAGTTTTATGCCTGGTTGTCTGTATTCCATGAAAACGAGCCACAACACGTGGTATATTTTCATGGCACAAAGTAATTCCTGAATCAACTGGCATCCAGGGACTGTCATTGTAAAACAGCTTGCTTGTAGGTTCCAAAATGCAGTTTGCGTTGGGTATCAAATAATCACTTGGCATTTTCTCTTTGGTGTCATACCCTCTAGTTAATATTTTGAGGCAAACGTCGAGATCAGTCTTTGGAAGAGGGTTGTTTCCATGGTGGTCATGCAATTTCTTCAGTACAGTTAGAAACTGGCCGGCAGTGAAATGATTTTCAACTCCCACACAACTCCAGAGATTTCTGTAAACAGCAAGGTCGGCTGGAAGCACATTGAGATATGGCTTGGCTGCAAATTCCTCATTTACTGCCACAGAGTCCACATGTACAAATGCTCCATTGATGAGGACGAAAGGGAAAGAACGTGCTCTCTTTGAAATAAGTGTGGCATCCTTTCCACTGCCCAGCCATTGGTTCAGAAACGTATAGCATTCCAAGGCCATTCTGAGAAGCATTGTTTTGCCCAAGAACAAAGAGTTTGGATAAGCTTCTTGCAGTTGATTGAGGACTGTCTCATGATCTGGTTGTTGCTGAACTCCCAGTATTTGGAGGACTGGATCATCATTGCGTAATTTCAGATTGGAATGATCGACCACATGATAAGTCATATTGACAAGTAGACTATGCTTTTCAGTAAAAAGATCAGTGGGTCGGCGAAGTGTCACCGCGTCATTCTCCCTATTGAGTGGAGGAATTGCTGGAATGAAGGCAGTCACCCTCAGTGAGCTCCAAACATGCGAGCTTTCGTCATGTACGTGACTCGTCAATAGATCAAAGATGCACTTCAGCAGTTCATATGCTGTCCTTTTGTCTTTGTCCCAAATGTTGGGGATTCTTTCAGTTCTTTCCAAGATGTCCTCCAGTGGGAGTTGGTCATTCAGCATTCCGAGCCCCAACAGGCGTTGAATCCTTTTAGAAGAAAGAAAGTCCTTTTTAGTTCCCCCGAGCAAGCGTCCCCCCTCTTCTTCAAACAGACGGGCCACTTTCCCTGACGGATTCACGAGTCTCTTGATGTACTGTAGCTCTCCTCCCTTAGTGGGGATGCATGGATAGGACATCAGAAGTTTGTCAACTGCAGAGCTATGAAGGTCCATGGCGTGCAGTACCAAAGTATCCCTACTTTTAGGATCCAGAGTGCTCAGGTTGCAGAATACTGCTTCTTTGTAAAAGTTCTCCCAATTCCACGTTCTGCTTTCTAACTGTTTCTCCAAGCCTGCCTGTTTGAAGCTCCGTCTCAACCACAATGGGAGAGGAATGACATAGTTTGGTGCTTTTGCATGATTTTGGCACACCTGTATTGCAAGTGCGCCAATTTGTTTGTCCATTTCAATGTTTTGATGTAGGAATATTGCGTTATTCATCGAGCACCAGTGTCGGCCATCACTGAAAAGCTCCAGTCCATCATAGCAGTCGGCAATGGCCGCATAAAAGGCATGCACCAAAGGTTGGAATTTTTCACACACATTCCACCCGATGGGCCAAACGGTGTCGTAGGTGTAACATTCCAGCTCCTTGTTTATAGACATGCTCTTTAATACCAAGAGCACAGTGATGTATGCCACATTTACCGGATCCTGAAGTAGAGCTTTGTTCCAGTCTGATTTCACTCCATTCTCCCATAGAGCTTTTCGATTTGAAGTCACAGCAAATGTTCCATTTACATTCACTGGGAGACCTGTGTGAATGGAAAGAGGAAGAAAGCAAAATGCTTGCCCAACAAAGTCTGTTTGCGATATGACCCATTTACTGGTTTCTGGATTGACATGCAGAGGTACTGAAATCCCCCCAACTGGCAAACAAAATTTGGTTTGCTTGTTTTTTTCCAGCACCATCTGTAAGGCCGTCTGCGTTCCAAAACAGTTGTAGAGAAGCCAGAACTGGGATGTGGATTCTCTGGGACATTCCTGAGTGATCTTAATGATGCTGAATTTGGTACAGTCGATAACATCTTGGCATTTTTCATTCAAATTCATTAGTTTTTTCATAGCCTTACTCTGCTTTTTCTCATTCATGTGAGGGATCTTGGTTGTCCTGACTGTCATTTTTGAGACTGTGAGGACTGTTGATATTTGGTCATTACTTGGAGGAGTTGAAGCATTGTTGTCAATACTTTGTAAAGATATTGTGTGGATGTTTTTCAGAAACAGCAGGTGAGTTTGTGAATTATTGATAAAGTGCTGTTGGAAAGTGATGATATTGTCTGTTTCGTACACTTTTTGGCTAATATCTGACATGGAGGCCTCCTCTTTGGTCCGGAAAGGTAGCTTGAAGAGAGTGCCTGGGTAGGATTTAAAGGCACCTTCTCTGGTGAAATCACAGTTGAAAATATGTTGGTATGGTCTGAATTGACCAGGAAACCAATTCAGATGACGTTTTTGGGACAGGTCCACCTTTATTCCGGGGTTTGTTTTGCCCCTGATGTGCTTCTTCAGGTGGCTCACATTTGGATCAAGAATGAGGAGACGATTGCCACTAAGAACAAAAGGAACATCTGTCAAATGGTAAACTGTGTTGAATCCAAGTCCAAACTTTCCAATTTTCTCCACCATGTTTTCCTTCGAGGCAGAGCCTAGTTTGACAATATTTTCCCAATCATCTTCTGTGAATAACTCGTCATTGAATGCCCAAAGACAAGGTCCCTGACACATTGTCATTCCAGGGTCAAATAGACTTTCAGGAAGCTCTTTATGGACTCTGAAATCTATCATAAACTTACAAGTTTTGGCCCTAGCATCCTCAGCATTTTGAATAAGCTCTTTGAAGATGTATTCTTCTTCATCGTACTCTTTGAGAATGTTCTTAATCCTTGTTGTTATTGGCTCAAACTGCCCACATTGTTCTATTCCCACTAACTCTGGCTTTAGGATGCGGGTGCTGAGAAATGGTATCTTCAGCCATTCCGCTGTCGCTATTGGTATCTCCTCGTGGATGACGTGAAACTCCTCTTCATTTTTTCTCAGCTCATTCAAACCCTCTTTGCTTATGTCACAGAAGACAGTTGTCCGCAGGGGTTTAAGGGTTGATTGGTTAATCTTTGTGATGGTTGGCACGGGGATATCATGACTGATAGTCTTTTTCTCTTTCCATATCCAGTTAAGAATTTCTATCGACAGCTTGAGCTCAGAGGAAGTTGCAAATGGCTGTTGTCTCCCTTCGATGTTTTCTTTCATATCATATAGGATCATCATTACCTCTTCATCTGTGAGTGAGACTTTGATTCCAAATTCCAGAAGCAATTTCTTATAAGGTAGGAATTCTTGTGGCACCTTTCCAATTTGGGAGCTCAAATCCAAATTAGGTGGGTAATTTATGATCAGATCCTTAGCAAAAGCAAATTGGTCGTTTGTCCAAATCCAGGGAATGTTCTTGCTTATCACATTTTTGAATTCAGGAATGTGCTCTTCCATATATTGGTAAATGCTATGCAACTCCCTCTTAAACTTAACATCTGTATCTGGATCTTCCATTGTCTGTGCCATTGATTGCAACACGGAAAAATTCTCCAAAACTTTTTCAGGAGGAGGCAAGCGTCTGAGACCAAGTTTTCTGCAAGCTCTCTCACTGAGTTCCTCATTCATAGGCATTACATATCCAACAATGTTCCTATACATTGGATGCCCCATTTCCTTGGGGCAGAAGAACTGTTGTTGAGATATCATGTCTTGCACATTGTCATGGCCAGGTTTGACACATGGTACCCATTTTACAGCTGAGAGGCTTTGAAGTTGTTGTGGAGAACATTTGGCCAGAGAGTCATTGGCATCCAAGAATTTCGAAAGGACCGTAAATAGTCTGTGAGCTTCCTGGTGGGAGTGAAGATGCAATTTCTCAATTTTCTTAGCAGCACGAAGCAAATGGCTAGGCTTTATATCCATTTCTTTATGCAGTAACCCAAGATCGATTAATGTGTCAACCATCTGTGGGGTCTGTCTGTACACATGTGGAGGGAATAGATGTGATTCAAAAAGGACTCTGAAGTTTTCAATTCTTGGATCTAAAAAGTTCGAGGCTCTTTTCCACTTGCCATTCACTTCAATGAAATCCATGTTCTTACATCTTGTCTTCAACGTTGCATTTTGAGAGAAAAGGATATTGCCATGCTCTAAAATCCAGGCCATGACTTTCTCTGTGTCATTTCGCTCAAAGTTCTTCCTTTCTATGTGATCTATTAAGAGAGTGGCGGCTTGAGTTGTATCCAAGATAACAACTTGGAGCAGGTTCAGAAGTCTTCGATCAGCCTCAGTGGAGCACTGTACAACTGATTCGGGCATAGGGAGTTCTCTGGGCACGCTGAGACCAGAATTCAATGATACAGCCTGCTTTGAGTGAACAGCAACATAAGAGCCATTCATGGTTTGAAAGAGAGGCAATCTTGAGAGGAGGTTTTTTTCATTGACTTCAAGATAATCCAGGCCACAGAGATAATCCTTAAGATCTTGGCTTTCTTTATGAGAAAAAGTCTTGACCGCTGACAAGACATCCTGAAAATTCAAGTTTGCAAACACTTGCATGACACTCTTTGAAGATGGATTAAGAATGTAAGAATTGAGGTCTTCATGCTTAAGCCACTCATTTCCACTCATAACTGTGCCTCCAATGATTTTGACCAGCTGAGCAATTTGGTCTGGCAAAAATGTTTGCTTGCTTCTCTGCGAAATGATTGTTGAATTATTTTGCAGTCTTGCTAGTAATACGGGACGATTCTCCAGAGGGCCGATGGGTATTAATGGAATGCCAATAAACTGACTCAACTGTCTGAAGTGAGAGTTCAGAAATTTCCAGAATTCTTGGAGCCACTCAAAGGGCGGGTGCAGGCTGTTGCCAATATTCCAAGTAACATGCTTGTTGTTCATTTCTTTCCAATCCTTTGGTAAATATCTCTTGGTATATTGAATAACATGGTTGGCGTCAACGTTGATTACTTTGAACAAATCTGGAAAAAAAGTAGTCAAAAGCATAAATTTGACTGCTGTACAAATGCATTGGCTTACTCACAAAAAGAAAAAAATCAGTTCAACGGGATCGGAAGTTTATTCAGAAACGTTTCTTCACTCACCAGGTGACTTCTTCAGTCTGAAACTTCAGTTCTTCAGACTGAAGAAGTCACCTGGTGAGTGAAGAAACGTTTCTGAATAAACTTCTGATCCAGTTGAACTGATTCACCTCTTTTTGTAATTTCCATACCTGGATTATAGAGCATGCATCGAGACATTGGCTTACTCATATGATGAGAATATATAGAGAACATTCTTACTTGTTGAAGCTAGTTCCTTCAGATGTTTGCGGCAGGTTGTATTCAAATTGTCTGGAATGAAGAGATTCTTGCAACCTGGGAGCAGGATTCTGTTCCAAGAGAGAATTGTGGGGGTTTTTATATTCTTAAAAGTAAATGACGGTGAATAACAGATGCAAAACACTGTACGTTATGCAAGGGAACAAAATAAAATGAAACTTGAAAATTTACAAGAAAATAAATTACAAGGAAATAGGGCTATGCAATAGAGTGCACGTTTCAGGAAATGAAGTAAATAGTAAATGGACTTGTTCTTGTGTAACGCTTTTCTACGGGGACTAATCATGATACATAAAAATGGACCAATTTACTATACTGATGTACCATATAATTTGAACACCAAATTATATGGGAAAAAAAATCCTTCGTTTTAACCCTTTTGTCTGCACCAAGCAGCAAAAATCCATCCCCAAAAAATGAATAATCCGTCCGAATAACGATGTGTTTTCTCTTCTTGGAAAAGGAAAAGCAAAACATGGCTATATTACTTTAAATGTATAAATAAATAATATGAATATCATACTATCATATGAATATCATATTAAATAAATAATATGATAAGTATTCCCCTCCCCGACCCAGATTATAAAGGTTATAAAGCTCTCCAATCTCACGGGATACAGATGCATCTTTGGTTATTCATGTCCAAAAACATTTCTTCTTCTCACGAAATCTGTGGCTATGAAAACGATAGTTCATTCAATTTGAAGAGGGATAAATGGACCAAAACCTATTTTTTCACGCTCATTGTAGAGTGTAAGTCCAATTTGCAGGAAAAAAAAAACTGCAGGAAACCTTACACGTAACATCGAAAGACTCTCAAGATTACAGAGGTTCACTTCACACGTCACGATTCCTCCCTGGGTCCCCCATGACAAAAGTTATCAAAAGAATGTTGACCACAAAATGCAGAAGTTATGACGTAAGAGCCTAATTACTAATTAACTGTCACGTATTACAGTCTTATCACCAAATAATGTTAATAAGCATTTCATAAAGACTTACTGGGCCTTATCACCTATTAATGAGCCCTTATTACTTTCACTTCATGTAAATGTTACCAAATAGGCTAATGTGGCTATTCTATATTTTTGCTTAATCAAGGGATTCACTTGAAAATTACCTTGGAAATCCCTTGCTCTCAATGAAAGCAATGTCCTCCTCTTTCATTGTGAAAGACCGGAAGGTGCCATCGCTCAGTGGAAGCAGCTGAAGGCCCTCGAGTTCTTTGTATTTCCTATCACTCAAAACATATTCCAAAAGAGAAAGTTTGTCCTCTTTCGACATGCGGGGCAAACCAAGGTTGTGTAAAACTGCCCTTAAGTAAGAAGGAGTCACAAAGCTTAAGGAGTTGGGTGGATACACGTCCTCGAAAGCTCTTCTGATCCAATCTGGAAAAACAACAAGGTTTTCTCCACAAGACACCAGAGTCCTTTGAATGGTGGCCACTATTTCAGGAGTTGTTGGATCATTGCATGGGAAAACAGCCTCTGAGGGGGGCACAAATTTTCTCTCATTTGAAGCCAGAGAGAGGACAGCAATGTCCTCTCCAAACAAATATTCAAGGACCTCCCGAGCAACTACATGCCATCTGTCTCTGTGTTGTGTCTTGGTGAGGTCTGGCCAAAGCCTATAGACTGAGGAGACAGAGAGCTCAGATTGTTTGGCTAGTTTGATAGCATCTTGGATGATTCTTAGGTATGCATGTGGGAGCACCTCTTTTATCAGCAGTTCATTCCACACAGCAGCTTCATCGAATTTCTGGTCTTCCTCCTGCCACTTGATCTCTCTGCGGTTGTCTGTGAGTCCAAAACATGCATTAACATGCACTGGTAATCCAGTTTTGTTCGATTCATTGTTTGGGAGGGGGAGAAAGCAACTCAATCTGCCATCTGTAAATTCTGTCTTCTCTTCACATGGAAAGGCCAAGTCAACTTGAGGAAGAAAACACAACTTCTCTGCTAGCGCATCTAGTTTTTCCAGGTTGGCCTCTTCCATGCAGTATGTTGTTATGAGCCACTTTTTTTCCTCTTTGTGATGTTCTGAGGAGACAGTTATGTGCTTGAAGTGTGTAGATCCCTTAGCAACTGAACCATCCATAGTCTCAAGAATATCTGGGGAGCATGAGCATTTCACTTCAAGCATGACTTTGACAGAGTCATCTGCCCGGATGTGCATCAGGGACACCGAGGTCACATTCCTAAGGAACAGTGGGGTTAATTCAGCATCTGCAATGAAGCTGTCAAAAAGCTGAAGAACTCTATTTGAGTCATACAGGTTATCTGAGATCTCAGATGCCTCATTGCGCAAGGGAAATCTGAAAAGTGCTCCTTCAAAATGCTGGTCGTTATTGATGACATTCCCCCATTCCTGTTTGCATACGAGTGAAACAATATCTTTAAGGGGTTGGAATTGGTCGTGCAAGGTTGTTAGAAATTCCCGGTCCTCAGAAACTTGAAGGGACCATTGAAATCCTCCATTTCCTTTTCCAAATAGCTTCTCTTGGGGGTCCAGCAACCCAATGTGCCCTGCACTGAATATGCATGGTACATCTGAGAATAAATTAAAATGGATAGGTTTCATTAGATAGAATGCTATGGCTCTTGAAAATATGAAACTAAAGATGGATTTAACAAGTGGGATGCAGTTAGAAACTGTGTGTAACTCTCACCTGTTATATGGTAAATGGAGTTGAAGCCAATGCCAAACCTCCCAACTTTGTTTGGGTCATTACGCTTGACACTCCTCCCTGTTGCCTGGATGCCGTTCCAGTCATCGTCTGTGAATGGAGCATTGTTGTAGGCATAGAGAGCAGGACCTTTGCAAAAAAAAGAAAAATAAAGAAAAGAAAAATTATGAAGTGGAAAAAAGAAATAATTTATTTACTTTTTGTAGAATCATTTAACTCATTCAAATCAACAACAGAAATTGTAAATTTATCTTGGTCAGTATGTTCCCTGAATGTAACTGAAGATAAATCTGAAGAAAATCTTTAAAATCAAGCCATATCACCAAAACTGTGCTTTTCATATCATATTACTTTTAGTCATTAGTCACACGACATTTTTTTCTGAATTTGCAGAAAATGTCTCATTATATGTAGTTAAAATGTAAAAATAAAATGTACTTTTAGACAATTATCTCTATAAGCCATTAGGTGTAGATTAAGTGAGTCTTACCTGTTCAAGGAGGCTTACACCATTAATTTTAGTGGAGGCCAGGAATACTGTCTGCTTGTATGTAAGAGATGTGCATGTGCATATTAATATACATTGTGTGTACATAAGTGGTCTAAGTTTCACATAAGTGAAGAGAAAATCCATTGAAATCCATTGAGACTAAAGGAATGCGTTTCCTATAACAAGTAAGTTCCAATTATTTCATAAATACATCATAAATTGTGATTAACAGACAAATTGTGTGTGAGAAATGGAAAAAAGGACATTTGGTTAAAAAAATAAAAAATAGTTTTAGAACATGGCTACACTCAAATCCTATCATACCTTGGTACTTTCCCAGTTCAGCATTCCAGAGGCTCTCCTTTCCATAACTCCTCTCGTCATGGATGAAAATAACCGTTGTGGCTCCAGCATCATCTCCATTCTGGATCAATTCCTATTTAAACATTGGTAAGTTCAATGAGTCGGGTCCTTGGTGGTTCCCCATCGCTACTATGTCCATCCATCCATCCATTGTCAACCGCTTATCCGAAATCGGGTCGCGGAGGAACTGGAGCCTATCTCCGTTCTCATTGGGCGAGAGGCGGGGTACACCCTGTATAGGTCACCAGTCTATCACAGGGCAGAGCAGTTAGGGGGACAGTGTCTTGCTCAAGGACACCTCGACACGCTTCTCTGCAGGACCAGGGATTGAACCTGCAACCTTCCGATCGCCAGGCGACCGCTCTACCCACTGAGCCATACCGCCCCTCCTCGCTACCATGTATATCTCTAAATTTAAGTAATGCTACAAAAAATAAATCTAAGCTCTAATATTTGACTTGTAAAATATCCATCCATCCAACCATCGTCAACTACTTATCCAAAAGCGGGTCACGGGGGAACTTGAGCCTATCTCCGTTCTCATTGGGCGAAAGGTGGGGTACACCCTGTATAGGTCGCCAGTCTATCATAGGGCAGAGCAGTTAGGCGAACAGTGTCTTGCTCAAGGACACCTCGACACGCTTCTCTGCAGGCGCGGGGATCAAACCCGCAACCTTCCAGTCACCAGGTAACCGCTCTACCCACTGAGCCATGCCCCCCCCACCGACATGTAAAATATAAACAATAAAAACTCAAGTTATACATTTGAGCTCGAAAACACTAAGTCAACATTCATAAGAAACATCTTGATGAAAAAAATAAATAGCCCTCGTAAAATTTCAGTTGCAAATAAATATAAGTAGGTCCTATACATTTAGCAAAACCTTGCTAATGTCAAATTGCTTAAAATCACTTTTAAAACGTGCATTTCTCAATAAAAACCAACAAATGAACCTTCTAAGAGGGAAAAAAAATAGCAGGAGTTTAAGAAATCAATGTCTTCCACCGCTGATGATACAACTGGATTATGCTCACCTTCAAAATCTGTCCTCCATCTGGATATCTACGGAGGATATCTTTCAGGTAGTCAATAAAGGGTGGTGCTGTTGCCCCAAACGGGGTTCTAAATGAAGCAGCAGAGTTGGATTGCAGTAAATTAGATACAAATGGCACCATTTTGCAAAATAAAGGACCTCATCCCCCCAAACAGAGTGAGGATATCTCTTCTGAGATACAGACAGAATGCTGTACCCTGTGGCTATGCAACCTGCTACAGGAGAGTTAGTCTAACCGGTTTTCTGTTGCCTTAAATTGCATTAGCATCCAATGAAAAGTGACAAGCAAAATGAGAAACATGACAAGCAATAAATGTCATAAGATAGACTGAAAGGTCAAAACTAAGTGGACACCAATTCTAATTAGTGTTTTGGCCTCTCCCACTACTAACAAGTGCATACATTTCCCCATACAGCCATGCAGTCTCTGTAGACCAGTTTTTCTCAAATTGTGCGGCGCCCCCGACCCCCCCCCCCCCCGGGGGGGGGGCCCCGGGGG
>OMLC01041760.1:0-10733 GCA_900302585.1 Regalecus glesne
GTCACGGTTAGTCTATGAAAAAGAGGAGTGGGGGCTTTTCAAGCAGCTGCCATCGTAAACCATTAAACGTGTTGCGATGGCTAACACACCGTAGATAAAAACACACCCGCCCCATCAACATCAAGTCTCTCCATCCCGTTTTACAGTGCCAAATAGTGAAAGTGGCTTATTGGGGGCTTATAGCAGCCCCGATCCGTCCCATTCATGTGTCATTGACAACACATGGGCACAATGCCGTGGCATTGTCTCCGTTCTAGTATGACAAGAATACATCCGAAACACTTCCACCAGCCCCCGCATGAGCACCACAGTGGTACCACAGGACACTTTATGTCTGGGCCAAAACAGAGGGAATCACACTAACCAGCTCCTTTATAGGGACAAGTGCATATCAAGGAGCATTTAGGAGGCCAAACACACCAGATTTAGTCACCAGGTTGACTTTCATCTGTAGTCCCAAACAGACAGAGGTTCCGTGTCTTGCTCAACGGCAAGTTAACCTGCTTTCTGAACCAAACGAGACTCAAACCACCGATCTTTGGATTGCCAGACAATCGCAATGCCTCCTAACCAACGCTGACGCTACGATAGGTGGGGGGGATGGTCTCCCCTGCTGAAAACGTGACTAGGGCAAGTGGCCTGTGTGGTCTGGGGCACTTTGCACACTCTTATCTCATCATCCGAGCTGAAACCAAATAGGAGAGAATAGTTCCGAGCTACAGAAGTTCTGATCTCTCGTTCATTGTCGTCACCCGTGTTCACGCCACATGAGGGAGGTCGTGGAAGTGCTAGCACACAACGCAGCTCCAGTTTTAGCCAACAGGCCTCGACTTCCATGTCGGAGCGCTGCTGACGGCAGAGAACACGCGGTGACGAGCACATGCTGGCCGTCCTGGCCGAGGCCCGGCTGGGCGGCATGACGCAGGAGGAATAAACCGCGTTCCCGTCCGAGACGTCTCAACGCTCACGGTCACCTTCCGTCTCACGACACCGGGGAGGGGGGGGACACAATTCACAGGCATGCCGTGCTGGTTACGTAACATTCTTTAGCCTCGGAGGAAACTACGTCGCGTTTTCAATGCGGAGGCAATCAAATGAGACGAGCTAGTATATAATCGCGGCCTGTCTGCTGCTACAACGGGGCAAAGCTCATCTTCATTTGAATGTAAAAGGTTCAATCACAGGTAAAGCCTACATTAATCTACGCACTGTTCCTCACCGCGGGTTCGATTAGGTTTCCTATCGATAACTTCAAAATACTCGGTTGTCGCTCGTCCCGAACAGACCAAGGATCAGACGTCCCGAATACCTTACGAATAACAGGAGTCGTTTATTACATCAACACAACGCATTTTGGCTGGTTCATTTGCGTACGATTAGCAAAAATGACCCCTTATTAGCCTACAACCGTGAGCTTCAACACATGTCAACATTATCTCAATTTTGTACAAATAAACGGGACTATTCCAATGCACTATAGCTCTGTAAGGGCCTGTTAGTCGAGTTAGCATGGTTAAGTCAACACTGAGCTGTCGTCGGGGGGAATGAATGGGAGAATGAATGACTCAGCCAGCCAGTGCCAGTGCGGGGGGAAGGCCATTTTAGTGTGACGACGTTACCCAGCATGGTGGCTTCGCCCGGGCCTAGCTAATGTGCTCTGGCGCCGAGGACCCGACCAGCCAGCGCCGGGGGCTCGACCCACCGACGAACGGGGTAGTTGACCAGCGATACGATGCTAATCCCCCCCCAATCCACTCAGGTCACATTTTAATATGACTGTTGATGGTGGATTTGAGCTTAAAGTTCGTAAATATGAGCCCATTTAGAGCTTTCCCCTTCCCGCCGACCATGACAGGTCGGGGGCGCGTTTTTTTTCTTCTTCTCTCCCAACGGAGCGATCCGGCATGTCGGCTACATCCTCCAAAATTCGACCGGTTCTACACATCCCCATGTTCCGAACTTTTTGCTACGCATCTTCTGGTTCATCTGAAAATCCTGTCTTTGGACTTACCAGTCCTACTAGATAGTATGATCATTAAACACGCTAAAAGTGTATTTATAAATTCATAAAAAAGAAAGCCAATTTTATTAGCCGCATCTCAAGCACAAACCTGGGGATGGTGCGGAGGTCCCCGGTTCCTTTGCCCTCGTCTTGCCGAGAGAACCACACCTCCAGCAGCTTCTCGGTCCCCTCGAAGAAGTGTGCACCATTCTCCTCCATCATGAGACAACAGTCAACCAACAACAGAAATTTAAAAACAAAAAATCTCGGTTATGCTTTTTCAGTTTAATAAAGTCCTCGCGTGATCGCTATAATTTATTTTTTAAGTACAGTCCTTCAGCAATCCAGGTGTAGTTTCTTGTGGTTTTTGCCGTCTTCCCTTTTACAGAGAATACCGTTAGCGAGTGCTAGCTAATATCGCCGGCCATACTGTGTAGAGCGCCGACGGAGAGGGACGCACTTAATTTATATACTGCTGCGGATACGTCACGTTCTCTCCTAGCGAATCATATCCAGCTTCTCTATCTTGCGACCCCACTATTGGTTCAAATATCCGTCATCCAACGACGTCACTTACGTCGTGGTACGTTTACGGTGTTACGTTTTTTTGTTTCTTACGGATGAAAACAAAACACCCTATGGTTTCTGCAGCTTTTATGAAATCATCACTTTTATTCATAACTAAATAATCCAGCACTTGAGTGTAAAATAAACGTGCAAACGTGCCCGTAAGTCAAGTATACGTCTGATCGCAGCTGTTGCATATTCGATCATTAAAACATGACTGACTATAGGTTAAGTTATCCGTTGATCAGTCGATAAAATATTATGACAACTTCACGTCAAATTCTATGTGTGGATCATTCACATTCACACAGCAACAACAAGTCAAATTTGAACTTGTAACGATGCAGATATCGGGGTTGTATTCGATCAGTGCATTTTTTGACAAGAGCTCATGAGTACGCAAAGTGCAGCGACTCGCAGCGAAGAAACGGTGGGTTGTAGTTTCTCATATTCTCGACACTCGTCTGAGCGTGTGGAACCGATGTGTCCAAAAGACTACACTACCCAGCGGATTCTGCGCGCCAATTAGAGACGTCAACGAACCAGTGAACATTAAGCGGAGCAGACCAAAAATCCCAAACAAGGAAATGGTGGGGGAATAAAAAAACGAAGCAGATTATTTAATTAATGCACGTAATAATTAATATTTTATTTTTATTGTAAATTAAGACGCATTTATGGGTTAGAATGGACTACGACTTCAAAACAAAGCTCGCTGCCGAGAGAGAGAGAGTAGAGGATCTGTTCGAATATGAAGGTTGCAAAGTGGGTCGAGGCACCTATGGGCACGTTTATAAAGCTAAGCGCAAAGACGGGTAAGGATGAACATGTGAACGTTAATTTTGCTGTGCAGAGGTTTGCCAGATGGCGGGAAGCGTTTGGTTCGGAGAGAGAAAGCGATCCCGTTTTGTGCGTGTGTGTTGAACGGAGGGGAGGGGGGTGGTTGGATTTTGATTTTGAAAAACCTCCCCCGGGCGCTAACCCCGTGTCTGTGTTTTTGTTTTCATGTAACGCACTCACTCACTCACAACACGGTCCTCCCCCAAACACAACAGCCGTTCTGCTTAATCTCACCACATCTCCTCTGCGGAACCACCTGGACAGCCTGCATGGACGACGTGCATATGCCTAGAAGACACTGTGCGTACGTGTGAATGTGTTGGGTTAACATCTCACTCGATTAGCTGATCTTTCCAGGTGTGCTCGCCTTCTGCACCCGGTCTGCTATTGCTCCGTGTTCTCTGTCCAACTTTCCAGGCACTCTGAAGGATATTTGAAATATTTTTATGCATGCTGACTCTACCCAAAGAATAGGCTGTACGAATGGACGTTGTGGAGATGATCAGATTGACTTCAGGGTGAAGATGGGAAGAGATTTGATTTGGCAAGTTTGCTTACTTGCAGCTGAACGGTGACAAGTTTGGTGTGTGAGTGCTGACCTCGTAAATTAAATTTTAACATCATAATCTACAAAAGGAATCTACGTGAATCTAGGAAAGGGTGTCGTAGCGAAGGAGGTTATCTAAAGGTCAGAGGTTTGGTGGTGGTGGTTTGAATTCCACTCCTTGCAGAAAGTGTGTCGAGACACTGAGTCTCTAAGTGTTCGACCCCCTGAGACGGAGTGGGAACCGGTCCAGGGTTTTTATCTGCCTTTTGCATAGTGAGCGCTGGGATAGGGTTCAGCATGGCTCCGTGACCTGACTTCAGATAAGGGCCCGATGATGGATGGATAGATGATCTACTGGAAAATAAAGTCATTTTTAGTGCCATCGGAGGGTCCGGCCTCCACAGTGGTTCTTGTGTACGTCAATGACGATGGACCTTAACCCCGGCTCAAAAGGGCTTTTCTCTGAGGGTGTCTCAGCGGTGCACCTGGTAGAGTGTATGTCACGTAAGGCTGAGCCCTTACTGCCCCCCCTCCTCCCCCTGTCTGCCCACTGCTGGAGAGACACCAGTCAGATTACAGGCAGTCAGAGCAGTATCTCTTGGACAGCAGTGTGGAAGACCTGAGAGGCCATTCTTTACTCTGACCCGGGTGATGGCGACCACTGGAGAATAATAACCGTTATAAAGGATGTCGCAGCAGCAGCGGCCCGCTGCTCCTATACAACGAGACAGTTCCGTTTTACATGTCGCAATGATTCCCCATGTTGTTGGGGTGGACATGGACTTAGATGGAGCTTTGGCCATTAAGGCCGGATGCCCTTTGTGATGTCACAATACAGTAGAGGACCGTTTAAATGGAGGAGAAATGTCATTGGAGGAATACAATACAACTCAAGGACATCTCAGCACACTTTCTACAGGGGCCGGGAATCGAACTGCAATCCTCCGATTATCAGATGAGGGCCCTGCCCCCTTGACCCCTACTGGTTTTGTAATTTGTTGAAACAAGGAAGATTTCTAACTAGCTCAGTCATGACCGTGTGAGCTGGTGTAGCTATCCGCGAAGCGTGGCAGCCAATGCTCAATGGGGATTATCAGTAGGTCTGCGACGCATCGTCGACCAATCGGATGGCTTGCTGAATCAGCCAGTCTTATACTAACGCCATAGTTTCATTCCCAAACACAGCACCCATCATGTGTTGTAAAGTGTTCTGGCTCATGGTTTTTGATTATGGATTCCTTAGTCAACAGGCATATCTAGATGTACTGGTAGCACCGTGGTGCAGTGGTCGGCACTGGTGCCTCATAACAAGAAGGTCCTTGGTTCGAATCCGACCCCAGGTCCTCTCTGTGTGCAGGTCAGCATGTTCTCCCTGTGTTTGTGTGGGTTTCCCCCCACCTCCAGAAAGACATGTTTTCCAGGGTTAATGCCCCTGCCCGTGCCCCTAAGCAAGGCAATGGGAAATAGAACTGGAGTCGGCCCCCGGGTGCTGCAGCTCCTCGATGCTCCTATGCAACAGGATGGGCTAGATACAGAGAACACATTTCATTGCAAGAATACAATGAGGAAATAAAGTGGATCTCTATATCGTTACATAAATAAGGGGTCTTATTAGGGCAGGGCGGTCGTGTGGTAATCGGAGATTGGTGGTTCGATCACAGCTCCTGCAGAAAGCATGACTAAGTGTCCTCGAGCAAGCCACTGAACCCCTAACTGCTTAGGATAACGGATGCAAATGAGCCTGGTGGCCAAATCCGGCATGTTCACGTTTGACTCTGAATGTACATTCATATGTACTGTCCTCAGTAGACCATCGTTGGCTTGGTGGCTTGAGGTCAAGTTCTGACATGCCTTAAGCATGCGGGGACCTCCTTCTGCAGTAACCTCTCCTCCTCCCATACACCAGGCATACAGAGAGGTGAGCCCCAGTATTTGCATCGAGAACCGGCTCCCTCCAAAACCAATTCCCTGCACCCGCCCGACATGCAGCTGCACGCCGGGCGCCACTGTTGCCGACTTGGCTGGTGTGAAGATGAAGTATACGTAGGTGTAGTGGAGAGAATAAGCTGGTGTCAGCCCGTGTTACCTAACAGCCACACAGGCCGGGTTGTAGTGAAGCTGGCTAGGGTACGGTCCAGGCTTGGGGCACAAATCACACATTCTCTCTGACCACGGGCCATGAAGCTCATGGCCCGTGGTCAGAGAGAATGGCGGCAGGACGTCGTACCAGCTGATCCGTTTTGTTAAGCGTGCTCTGCAGCAGACAGAGCTGTCTGATAGGAGGAGGGAACAGCCTGTCCTGGTTGACCTCGCAGGGCGGACTGCTGCAACTGCTCTTTCAAAAGCATCTGGCCATCCTTGAGGTGCTACGCTGATAAGCAGACGAACGTAGGCCTCTGCAGAGGATCACCCAGCTCAGGAGACGCGGACTGGGGGCGGGGGGGGGCAGTCATCTAATAATTGGAGGATTGGTGGTTCAATCCCCACTTCTGGCAGAAAGCGTGTTGAAGTGTCCTTCTTCTTCTTCTTCTTCTTCTCCTCATTCTTCTTCTTCTTCTTCTTCCTCCTCCACTGACGAGTTGTGAGGATATGCATGTCAGTGTGGATAATTTGTCTCCATATCATATGAGCTATCATGATGCTAGGCACAAGACACGGCCAGCAGGCCCATACACCCAGGAGTGTACCTGCTTGATTCTCCACAGTCTTCTGAACTGACCTCGGATCAGAATCAGAAGCAGACTCTCTTTCTATAGACCAGTAAGGTTCCGCTAACAGTGCGATGAGTTCGACGCAGCTTGCTGCTTACAGTTGTAGACCACCGACAACGGCACAAAACAGTAATTCTACTCCCCGCACCTAACCGTCCTATTGTGCAGGAGCAGAGAGCAGCTGCAGCGTCCAGGGCCCATCTCCAGTTCTTTATGATTGTGTGAGGAAACCCACACAGACATGGGGAGAGCGTGAAAACTCCACACAGAGAGGACCCGGGACGGGATTCGAACCCAGGACCTTCTTGCTGTGAGGTGACAGTGCTGACCTCTGACCACCTTGCTGCCATTAGCTTGTCCACATGTGAGGCTGTGTGGAGGGTCCCACAACACAATGTCTCTCATGTTAAATAATCAGTGCACGATAAGTTTGAGTCCCGAGCTTGTGTCTGAGTTCTGCAGACATAACAGAATAACCCTGGCTCAGAGCTAAAGGTGCTCTCAAGAGACCGAGCATCCCTTCAGTGAGCCAGCGGGCCTCCTGAGCCAGAGGTCATTGCTAAAGGCAGGGACTTCCTCTGGGAGGGTCAAACCACCAGGGGACCTACTCTGGCCTGTCCTTTGCATCTCCCCGTCTTCACCTAGTTTCCACGAGAACACGGCTGAGTTCTAAAATCACTGTTTTGATGGTGAAAGCCGCCGGAGGATTCTGCTCACGGCGTCTCCTCGTCGATTTTTGAGAAGTTAGCCATCCACCGGCATCATCATCAACCACTCATCCACAGTCCGGTCACCAATCTGCCGGAGCCTATCTCAGTGCCCCTCGGGCGGAAGGTGGAGAGACACCCTGGAGAGGCCGCCGGTCCATCTCAGGGCAGGTGTGGGGTATTAAGGCCGGATGGCCCGTCCTGAAGCCCCGTGGCGGGATCAAACCCGCAGCCTCTCTGGCTCGCTGGTTCTCAAGCCGTGCGTTGTTCCCCTGAGCTACCCCAGTATTGTGTAAATGTGTCTGTTGGTGCGGACATCACTTTTACCTCCCTCCCTTCCCCTCCGGTAGGCAGAGCTCTCACAGGCCCACGTCTGGGCCCTGGCATCAGCCTGGAAAAGAGCACATCATGATAATGGCAAAGCAAGCGAGCTACTTGTCTTAACGGTGTTCTCCGTGTTCTCTCTGTCTTCACAGGAAAGATGAGAAGGAGTATGCACTGAAGCAGATCGAGGGCACGGGGATATCCATGTCGGCCTGCAGGGAGATCGCAGTAAGTTGAGCACTAGTGCTTTTTAAATACGGAGCCACCGGTGGACACGTTGCCATGATCACCTGATGCGGTCCCTCCCTGGGATGCTGAGGCAGCACCGGTTGACAGTAGGGCTCTGAAGTTAACGTGTGCTCAGTGAGGGATGGAAGGGAAAGCACAGTCGTGACAGATGAGCTGTCAGGCACCGTGTGAAACTGAACAACTCACAGCTCCGTGTCACAAACGAGGGGGATCGGCTCAGCCGAGCTGGCCTCAGCGGACGGGGGAAGGTGTGTGTTCAGTGTCACGGAGGTTTTCACTGTTTTTAAGCTTCACACTGCAGAGATGGACCGTGAGACGTCGGGGCATGGCCGCCTCCGTGTCACTCGCGTGAGAGGAGCTCATTTATGTTGATGTGTTGATGAAAACACACTTTTTTTTTTAATCCAAGCCATCTCAAAGGAGATCGGATGCAATTCCCCAAAGGAATATCTCATCTTATCTCATGTCGGCTGAGCTGACGAGTCCTACTGCACAGCCCACCGGTTTCCCCGTAGCAGCATCTCCTGTCAGCACAGGATGAGGGCTCTCTTGCTATGCAGCAGAGCTCAGCCTCAGGGAAGGGTCACTGGGCACACTGCACCGCCTGCCCTGGCACGCCGAACCCTTGCGATCTCTCCGAGGAGAGTCCGTTTAGTCCCCGGTCCTTCACGTCGGGTGTCTTTCGTAGCGTCCGAAGACTGTCGGAAATCCCACCTGCGAAGGTCATCACAGTTCAGAACCATCCTGGGCACCAGTCGGCCAGTGGTGCTCCTGAGCAGTGGGGGGGGGACCACAGGCACAAGAGCACACCCCGGGCCCTCAGACGTCTGTCTGAACAGCCTGGATGCAGACAGCCTGTGTAGGTGGTGAAACAGGCTCAGCCATTCCTCCCTGAGGGAGCAGCAGATAGGGGAAGAATGTCGTCCTTGTGAGGGCTAATTGGATGTTGTGTAGGGGGCTCTGGTTCAGCGTCTGGCTGCATACTGGGTGATAGGAAGGTATGTGCTCACTGGGCCCGCTCAATGTCAACATGCACTCTGTGCTCAATGTCACTGCCACCACGCACGCCGTCACTGGAACCTGTTTGTCTGTCTGCAGACGTCGCCCACTCACTGTGACTCTTGACAGACGGCCTTTGGTGACATGCTAGTGAACGTGAACACACACACACACACACACACACACACACACACACACGTGTATTCACTAGCTTAAGACTGGTTGGTGATCATTTGTAGTTTTCTGTCCTTTACAGTAAGCTACCTTTCTTTTATTTCTATAAGTTCTCTGTGTAGGTGACTGGGGAGTAGCGTGGGGGCCTCCCGTGCACGTGGGCTGCTGCCGAGCCACTGTGGCCCCTGCAGAGTTCCTCACATTCCTCACATACATCTCGCGGTTCCATCGGAACTCGGTCGAACCTCTCAGAGCGGCGCTCTGTACGCTGTGTTTTGTGTGGATGTGGCAGGTTTGGCCCTCAACCCTCGGATGATCACGATCATTTAGGCTCCTCTGAGAGGAAAGGCTGTGGATGAGTCCGTCTGAACAGACGTCACAGACCGGACAGCTCGCTGGTCTGGGGTCCAGTACGTCTTGGTCCGTCACAGTCAGGCCCCGCGGTGTTGGGGGGGTGGACACAGACTCAGATGGAGCGTGGTAAAAGAAAAGCCGTAAAACAGATTCCAGAGCGGTGTTGAAGCTCGCGCTCTATACTCAGGTGTCACCACGCCGCCGACGAAGGTCAGGGGTCAAAACGTGTGATGGCGGTCAGCTCAAAGGACTTTGTGAGGCTCTATATCAAGAAGCCCGAGTGAAGCGTGAGGCAGTGGCGGCAGCTGTCAAAAAACACACAGCTCCAGCTCGTAGTGTGGGTCAGGGTCCATGGGCTGGAGATGGGACCTGCAGGTCGGAGCCGGAGTAAAGTGGGCAGGCTGGGCCAGGGAAAATTTAAGACGTCGGGTCAAAGGTCATGAAGTGAAGCTCGGTGGCATTTCAACCCTTCTGCTGGTGAGCTAATTCAAAAGCTATGCAGGGACCCAGCAGCAGATGTGCGCTGCACTATGGATGCTCTGGAGGTTCAACCCGAGCACATGAGCGAAACCTGAAATCAGGGTCAAACTGGACCAGAGCTATCTTGACAGAGAAGAAGTTCTTTCTTGATGGTGAAATACTGGCAGTAATATGGACGCTTGAACGCTTTCTGGAGCTTGCATAAGAAATGCAAAAAAGACAGAGGTGTCCATTTTTAGGGGTCAACATCAGTCCCCACGTTGCAGGGGGGACACAGACTTGGATGGAGCTCGGGTGATTACGATCCAATGGCCTTTCTGATGCCCCTGATTAGATACAGCAGCCTTTGGGTCATCAGTTCCCAAAGCAAGCATTCTAACCACCGAGCTAACACAGCCTCGGACAGTAGAAAAAGTGAGGGTGCAAAAAAAATAACCTTGTCCTGAGATCATCTTCATCATCAGGATCTCCTCCTCCTCCTCCTCCTTCTCCTCCTTGTATGTCAAATAAAGGTTGAGATAGTAAAAATAACAAAACTCGAATGTGGGAACATGAGACAGTGGTGTTGTGTAGCATTGCTCATCAATTGTAACTGTGTGTCTCTGCCTCACAGACACAGCCTTGAATGGACAAACACGGCGAGATCTGGCGCTGGGCTTTTGTTTAGCCTGCAGAAACAGACTCCAGAGACAGACGGGGAGCAGTCCTCCCCCACTGTGCACAGTGTTCACAGTTGAACTGCATCCCCCTGGGGGGGGGGGGGGGGGGGGCCGCCGGGC
>OMLC01041770.1:0-57516 GCA_900302585.1 Regalecus glesne
CGGTGGAGTCTTGTTAAGAATGGCCACACCACAGCACCGTCTGGCGACATGCAGCAACGCACGCAAAACGAGGCATCACGAACGGTCATTTTCTAAACACAGACGAGGCCAAGTCCCAAAACACTTTCACATGTTGGACCTTCTCACAAGACTTGAATATACTGAATAAATCCTAAAAATGAAGCACTATGGGAATGGATTTTGAGTTTCCCAGCTTTCAGTGAAAGCTTTTAGTGAAAGTTGTGTGCGTTCAAGCATATTGTCTCCACTCCCATGTGTTAATAAAGATTCAATCCACTTGAAGTGAACAAATTGCATCAACACGCATGCGTACGTAGACATTTGACTTCTGAGGCCTGTGTGAAGTACCACGCCAAGTCTCCACGTTGTGGGGTGAACATGGATTTAGATGAAGTTTGGGGGGCATTCAGGCCGGATAGCCTTCCTGATGCCCCACTGTGGTTTCAAACCCACTGCCTCTGGTTTTTCAGTTCCCGGAGTGGGCGCTCTAACCACTGGCCCCCACATGGTGGACATATTGCCACTCGGGGATGTGCGGCTATGAGTCAAGGAGGTTGGACATCAGACCAAAAGTCACCAAACTTGACGCGGAATTGCTCTTCGAAATGCCGTCAACTACGTTTATTGGCCCTGAGTGGGAAATATAGGATTTCACTGGAGATTTTTTTTTAATTTATCTCCAGATTATCCACCTTCCCTTCCCCAGACAGGTCAACGAGGACAAGTATTTTCAAACAAGCACAGCCGCCATTTTCCAAACCTTGTCGATTTTTGCTGAGCATCCATGGAAGAGACGCCACGAAGGGAACCACTGACAGCAGCGCGTCTTCGTTTCTTGGTAAGCCTCAGCTCTGATAATGTGATAATTAATTTATTTTATTTTATCGCCGTAGATTCGCCATAAAAACGGCTGCTCTCTGGTCTAGTCAGTCCTTGGCCCACTAGTCTGTATCATTAAACACTGTTGACATCATTTCGGTACGAATTTGTTTAACTTGGGATGGAGGACTGTGGTTTATAGCGGTTCCACTCCAAGTGTAAACGCTCAAGCTTCTCATCGATGACAACATACTGGTTCAGATGCTGAATGCTAAACCAGAACGGCGCTCAAGCGTCGAAGCCATTTTTTAATGGTCTCTCGAAAAGGAAAAATGTTGTTAGCTCCTGCATCTGCACTCAATTTGTATGGGTTGTTTTTTGGTGTGTTTTTTTTCTCAACAGCTCAGGTACTAAAAAGTTGGAATTAGATCATCTGGACTTCAGAGTGGATGAAGACATTCGGGTGAATGTTGAAACATCCTCTTATAGTTTTATGTATGTCCAGATGATCTGATTCAAGTTATTATTGTTTACTTTCATGTATTTAGCTCTGTTTTAAAAAAATAATTTTAAAGAATAACTTTTTTCTTTTCCTGAAAGAGACAATGTCTTTCTAGTCATACCCTCCTGCACTTGCAACGGGTGAATACTGGGAAATATTTTGCCAAATCATTGTATGTATTGACAAAACCATACAGGGTCGATTAGGACTTCATATGGGAAAATCAAAGCCTAAAGATGACTGCCACTAGTACTTTGTCCTCACAGGGTGCTAATGGAAACTGTAAAATATGTTATGGTGACCCCTGAGAAACAGAAGAAAGATTCTGCACTTGTAGGTGTTGATAATAAAGAACATCCAGTAGGTGCGACATTGAGAGAAGAGAAGATTTTGGTGGTCTTCAACCACCAAATTTAACACACATGCCGAAGTAGATATTCAGATGAATGTTGAAACATCCTTTTTTATATCTTTTTTCAGATGACCTGATTCAAACTATTTTGACTACCTGGATTATTGAGCAAACGAAAAAGTTTATCGAACTGTTCACTTTCACTCTGATATACATCAAAATTGTGAAAGTTTGCAGGGCTTGAAGTACAGGTCCATGGGACTTTTAGGGCCTCACAAGGTAGAAACCCCTTCAGCCAGATTCATATCTCAGAAAAGAAAACACCTGTGAGCATGTTGTCCTCTTCTGGTGTGACCTGATCACAAAAAAAGAGGCTGGTGGTGCTACAGCCAAATTTCCTTATTCTGTCAGAGACATTTTGTTGAAGGAAGTGTGGGATCCCAAGAGTGCCAACACTGGCCCTCATGACGGTTAGTAATATTGTAGGATACCCTAAAGCTATGGGGAGATAATGTACATGGAGATTCAGATTACAGCAGACAGGCCCAAGACATGCAAAGGGAGGCCCTGATTGATCCTGAAAACAGAGAGGCCTGTGGGAGAAGTGTAATTGAACCTGGAACAGATGTTAAACACCCATTGAAAGAATGTGGTTGCCATGCAGGTAGACTTGTCTTTATATACCACACAGAACCCACCGGTGCACCACACAAGTCACAGTAGACAAAGGGAAATATTATAATTCCTTTCATTTTATTAAATATCATGAATAGATTTTTCTTAAATCTAGAGAACTTCGGATTTCTTAAGGTATTCCAGCTAGTGATAAAGATTTTTCTTTCTAATCAACATCCATAGTACAGTAAGTGACCTCAGTGAGACAAATTACAGCCTGAAAGTGTCAGTGGCTTACAAAAATCAGTTTCCAGGGTGAAAAAAATCTTCTGGTCATTGAACGAAATTCAAATATGTAGACTCCTTGGAGTACAGAATGGTGCAATCAGTCTGCATAATCCATCAAATATTGTTTTCAATCAGCCGCATCAAGAGAGCACATGTAATATGCATGTAGTCTGTAGATTCTCAAAGACACCATCTCTATTGTAAAAGCCAGCAACAGAATGTGCTTCAGATTTGGCAGAAACAAGGTAATGGGTTCCCAAACTTTCTGTTTCTACTAAATCCCTTTACACAATGCAAATTTTCAGCTGTAACTCATTGGGATATTGGAAAGCCCCCCTCTAATGACAGCCAAGACTTCAACCAACACGCCAAATAAAGAAATCCAGACTGTTAACTAATATCCTTGAGGCCAAATTGTCTTTCATGGGGGACAGACGAGATGAATTAAACACCCATCAATCTTCTTACATTTGCAAAGTAAAAATTTCAAAATACCACAGGTGTTGCCGTTCACAGAAGCAGTTTGACACATTCAAACAAGAATCTGATGCCCTTAAGAATTTGACCTGGCAAAGGCAAATCAGTATTGCATTTGCTTAATTTTCTTGATTCAAACCATGTGATCAATCATTGCAACATGAGAATGGCTTGGCGGTCAGAAGTATACAGTGTATGCCACATTGAGCATAAACTGAGGGAGGTCCTGTCCGGTGATAGTGTGGGGAAGGGCTGCCATCTGCTGGTCCTCATACCACTTGCAGACTAATCTGCAAACGTTTGATTAAGTTTTAAATCATTTTCACTCTCAGCTTAACTGTACAGTAAATCACCATCTTTGTCTTATACCCCTCTTCTGAATGGGCTCATACATGTTTTGTTTTACCACCACTATTGTTGTCTGTCCACTTTGAATGTCATGGTGACAACGTCTCCTATTCCAGCTTCGAGTTCGTCGTGCTCCTGCACAGCGGAGACCCCCTTAGGGGTTCCTGTCAGAATGAGGTCCCCTTCCTCCAAAGTGATAATCTCACTGATGTAGCTGATGAGGAACGGGATGGAGAAAATCATTTGGGAGGTGCAGCCGTCCTGTCGCAGTTGGTCATTCACCTTCAGCCACAGCTTGACGTTTCCCGGATCAGGGATGCGTTCTTTGGGAATGAACTCGCTGATGGGGCAAGAGGTGTTGAAAGCTTTGGCCAGGGTCCACGGCAGACCCTTGGACTTACACTCGTCCTGGATGTCCCGAGCTGTCATGTCCAAGCACAGAGCGTAGCCTGCAACGTGCTCCATGGCGGAGGACTGAGGGATGCCGGTGCCCCCTTTCCCAATGACGACTCCCAGCTCAACTTCATGGTGCAGGTTGTGGGAGTACACGGGTACGAGGATAGGGGACCCCTCCCTCACGTAAGCAGAAGGAGGTTTCAAGAACAACACCGGCTCTGTAGGAATCGCATTCTTCAACTCTTTGGCATGATCTGCATAATTTCGCCCGACACAGATTATTTTCCTACCCCACTCCCAAAACCGCGTAAGGTTCCGTGTTGTCATTATCGGAGCTGTGATATCTGCTGCTTTGGGACAATCTATCCAGACAAACGGGCTGTGCCCCGCTGGTTACTTCCTTATGCCCGTTTTGCCAAACTACGGCGTCTCAAATTGGACAAAAGCTGGGCAAAATCCATTTACTCGAAATGCCCAGAAACCTTGTTTTTAACGAACTTCTAACCTATCGTACGTTTGTATTGACTTAGCACTTTATATTGAACTCTTAATAATAATCATAACTGTGTTCGTAGCAATGGTGCACAACGCAAAGCAAAGTGTTGTCATAGTAATACCCGTTTACGTGTTACACCCCTACACCTGATTGGTGGATATAAAGAAGGTTAAAGTTGACAGACGGGGCAGAACTGTACGTAATACCAAACTTGTCTAGGTGATAAAGGGATAGCCACTGTGTTGTTATGTTATTCCGGTCTCTAGTATCGAGTGCCTGCACTCTTGGTCTTCTTGGAGCTGGGACTACTTATACCTTTGGTGAGTGCCTTAACATGTCCATATGCAAGTAATACGCTTAACGTAATATGATGCAAGCTTCTCTGTGTATATGAACCGGACACGAGTGTTGATAATACACGAGCATGCTAACATTGTTAGCTTTCAATTACTCCGTATTAAAAACTATGGCTCCAAATCTGCGCAGCTGTCCCGGGCAGCGGTGGAGCACCCGGCCAGCCGCAACCTGCTCTTACATCACACCCGGGTTTAGCATTATCCCTGTTTGGCAAATGGTCACAATGGAATGAAATCCAAGCTATTACAGATAGCTGTCTGAAAAAGTTGACGCATTATAGTCAGTACTTAAGCAGAATTAGAGATGTTTCTCCTTAGCAAAGGCTAAGGCAATTTTAGCGTCGTGTATTGATAAGCCTTATATTGCCACTCATCTCAAGTTTAATGTCAGTTCTGTCATTTGAACGTCGTCTCACTCTTAGCCAGTCTAATGTGTTGTTTGTTTCGGTGAAAATGAAAATCTTGACGTTCAGCACCAGTGAAAGTCCAGAGCCAAATAGCAGCTCTTCTTCACTCCCCTGCAAGGAGATCTTCTCTGGTGGAACAAGCAAACATGAAAGTAGAGCTTCTCCCAGCGCTCAGCGACAACTATATGTACCTGCTTATTGATGTGGACACCAAGGAGGCAGCTGTCGTTGACCCTGTTGAACCGGTTAAGGTTTGTTGAGTTGTCAGAAACTTATTAGCATTATTTTTTTTTTATTCTCAATGCTCTTCCTCTCCAATACCTATTTATAAACTCACCTTGTCTCACGGTTGACAGGTTGTAGAGGCAGTCAGAAAGTATGGTGTGAGACTAACAACAGTCCTGACCACCCATCACCACTGGTATTCAAAGTAGTGATTTATTGAACCACCCATCCTATTTCCTGTGATGAGAAATGCTGTTGATGTGTGACTGGATGCTGACTGCTTTCTGTTCATAGGGACCATGCTGGTGGAAATGAGAAGATGGTGAGACTGATGCCTTGGCTCAAGGTGTATGGAGGAGATGCCAGAGTTGATGCCCTTACAAAGAAAGTCACTCACTCCACTAGTATCAAAGTAAGGCTGACACAGCATACCAAGCACTGTCCACATCAGTCCTCACTGACCTTAGGCCAGGGGTGCTGCTACTTATTTTTTGAGGGGTATGCAACATCAACATTGGCCCCCATCATCAAATTTCAGTATTGTCAGAACAGCACAGGGGGAGATCATATACGGACAAAAGGCAAAAACTATTTATTTACTTGAACAGATCAATCAATTAAAACATTTGATCATTAACTTACATTTCATGACTATCTATGAATTAATTGTCAGAGCTTCCTATCCCCATCTTTTAGCTTGTGATCCTTCAGGACTGTGCATAGCTTGCTGGGTATATTTCTTGTATGATGTCACTGGTTGTTAGGGCATACCGAGTTACTGATTCCTCAATTTCATTCTTAGTCATTCTTCCCATCTTGGTGATGAATGGAAACGTTTCTGAGACACGCTGAACATTTCTAAATGTTCCAGACAGCTCCTGGGCAACAGTGTCGATAATTACAACAAACACCATGCACCTAAAAGGAGTCTTGGGGTCCTGATCTTCAGTATAGTTAGAATTTTTATCATGGATTTTTTCTGTTTGTTGTGGCATTTCCTCCTGAACTCTGGACAAGCATCTAATTCAGTTACCATCAGGTATGGAATAGAAATCATTTTTTGAAAATTGTCACTCTTTCTTTTTGTGTTCTATGCCCCTGACAGTTTATTTAAGCTATCTCCATCTCAACTCCTTCTCTGTCATAACCAATTGACCACTTAGATCAGGCTGCTGCAAACCTTTATGCTCTAGAATCCTATATGACAACATTTTAGCTCTCATCACTGAAGCAGTCACTGGACTGCAGCCACTAGGAAAATGTAGCTTATCTTGTCTGTTTAAGCAGTCTATGACTGTAACTTGAAAAATATGTATATAATACAGCATGCACCTAGTTTAAATGGCGTAACAAAGACAGATGACCACAGATGCATTTTCATGTTTAGTATATGGATATTTTTCACTGTTATGTCAGGTGCCCTCCTTCACATAGCACCTCTGTGCTCTTTATATGTTGCATACCCCTGTTTTTGCACCTCTGCCTTAGGCTTGTTTTAATGTCTTGAATGATTTGCAGAAATGAGGATCAAATCATAAAATGGATCATTTGGCACCATTGTGAATGTTCACTCACTGGTATTCTTATTTCCTAGGTTGGCTCACTTAATGTTAAATGCCTGTTTACTCCCTGCCACACAACGGGTCACATATGTTATTTTGTGACAAAAGAAAATAGCACTGACCCACCAGCTGTCTTCACAGGTATCTCAAATGCTATTGGCGGTACCAGCTGAACTATGCCTGTTAAAATGATGAGTTGGTGATATCAGAAAAAAAGCAGTAATGTTACTAAACATTCCATTGCTAACATCCCCCCCTCCCTTGTGACACCATCTGTTTTGTCTTTTATTTGTGCAGGCGACACGTTATTTGTGGCTGGCTGTGGTAAATTCTTTGAGGGCACGGCAGAGCAGATGTACAGAGCTTTGATAGACATTTTGGGACATCTGCCAGCTGAAACGGTACATATACTGCTGCATGCACACTCCAATTACTTTAGTCACTCAGAATTAGTCAGTTTCTCTGACTACCTGCCTCACAGAAAGTTCAGTGAGTATAGCTAAATCTCAAGTGCTGATGATATTTTGAAGTTTTGAAAACAGGTTTGCTTAATTTTAAGTCTGAATATGATGTAGGTAAGAAGAGTTGAGATTTTTTCATCTAAGAATAGAAAGCTTATCTCCCATTTACAAGCTCTTGAGGTATTCATTATATGATGTGTATAGTACTGGTAGTGATAGATAGAGTGGAGATTTGTATGTGAACACATTTCCAGCTGTGGAAGATTGAAAACACTCTATTTTGATGACACAGAAATAAGATTTCTGTCCCCGGCTGATTTTCTAATCTCCCCCATAGTTATAAATCTTTCTATGTCCATCATATATAGCATTGCCTTGCCCTTATGGTTGATCTGTTTTAGGTGTGACGTGAGGTTGACATACTAACGATGACGTGTTTGTGCTTCAGCTTGTTTACTGTGGTCATGAGTACACTGTCAGTAATCTGAAATTTGCTCGTCATGTGGAGCCAGACAATGATATCATCCTGAAGAAACTCGCATGGGCAAAAGTATGTACTACATTACCACACATCCAAGGGACCAATAACCCTATGAAATTGTTATACATTCAGTTATAAAAATATGGAGAACTGATTTTTTTCCCCCCAATTCTGTAGGAGAAATGCAGCAATGGTGAACCCACAGTCCCATCTACTTTGGCAGATGAATTCAGATTTAATCCATTTATGAGAGTAAAGTATGTACTACTTAAAAAAATACTTGGTTATTTCAAAAGAGCTTCCTACTTTTATCTCTAAAACTGCTCCCACTTGCATTTTATGTTTATTGATGTAATTTACTTTTGGCAACTGCAGTTGATGTGCAAGAAATCATGTTGTTTGTTGTTTTTCTTGTTGACTTTAGAGAGAAGTCGGTACAAAACCATGTAAAGCAGACGGAAGCTGTTGAAACCATGAGAAGTCTACGGAAAGAAAAGGATGCCTTTAAGGTGCCCAAAGAGTGACAGCTGAAGCACATTTGTTGCTGATGCTTAGCTGTCCCACACATTGCACTGCGAGCTGCTGATGGTACACCGAGGCAAATACATTCAAATTTAAACTTGAAACACTGTATTCACTTTGTTCTTACGTTTGTTCAGGTCATGTTAAGACAAATTGCATATTGGCTTATCATTTATATAGTTTTTCTTTTTAAGAAATCGACTCCATTTGTTATTATTTGCGTCCTGTGTATTACAAAAGATTACATGTGATCAATCACAAAAAATGAATCAGTTCATCTGGATACAGCATTTATTGAGAGAAACGTTTCATCACTCAAACAAATGACATCTTCAGTCTTATGAACAATACAGTTGCATTACGACTGAAACCAAGAATGGTTTCATATGCAAGTTGGCCATCTTCTGGAGCTTCAATGGTAATGGATACTATTCAGAGGATTGGAGAATAATTGCAATCAAGCATTGTAAAATGTCGACTGATGTACTGTTCCGCCCCCCCCTTCCCCAATTCAGGGATGGTCATTCCTTAGACTGTTGTGATGGCCTCTTTGACTCTCAATTTCAACCAGCATTCGTCCTTATCTGGGATGTCCTCATCCTTGAAAGAGTGGCCACTAGCCTGTGGATGGATGTGGACTACAGAGTCCTGGCCTGATGTATCAAATCTTCTATGCTGTGCCATCCTATTGCTCATTGTCTGTTTGGTTTCCCCGATGTACAAATCATGGTTATCCTCCAGGCACCTATAAATATACACTATATTAACACATATAAAGCCATTGTTGATTTTAGTCGTTATGCAACTGTATTGTTTATTAAGGGTGGGTATACCTGCTGTCACCTGAGTGGTGAAACCTTTCTTTTAGTAAACCCTGTGTCCAGATGAGCTGATTCAAATTGCTTTGTGATTTCCTGACCTGGATTATTAAGCATGCATAAAGACACATGACCAATTTTAACAGAACAGTCTTATATCCAGTACTTGGATGTAGGGTAAATACTTTAAAGTTTAGTTTTATTATGTAAATTAATATCTTCGTGTGAATACAGTATCAATATCATCGAAGATATTGGTGTACAAAATATAGTCAATATTGAAATTTGTCACAAAATCATTAACATGGCAGGGAGACCCTTGAGTGAGATGTCTTAATATATGTATTGTTTTTATAAACTGATGAACGTCTATCAGTCAAAGCTGTTGTGTCTGACAATGCTTTATCAGAACTGGGCTTACTTTGGTGAGATGCTCACCCATCGCAGTGCATAAGGGGATGCCATGGTTGTTTGTGCATGTGGAGGGAATGGATGTCTCATTTAACAAGCATTCCACATTACAAGTGTATTCACCGTTAATGTGAAAAAGAAACGGATCCTTTGCTGCCCTGGGATGTAAACAGGTCTTAATTTTCAGATGATCTTGCACATGGGCCGAGGAACACATTTGTGGTACGTCCGGCCCAACAGCGTCACAACATCCCTCCCTTTCTCTCTCTCTCTCACACATACATAGTGAATGAAACGCAGTATACACTTAATTTTGCATATATATATGACTTTTTATTTCACAACTATAAACTCACTTTTGCAGCTGCAGCTGAAAATCAATTTGCAAATGTTCGCCAGTCCTTCCTTATTAACACTAAAAGTTCTTCATTGTCTGCTGAGCATTTTGCAAAGCATGTCATAAAATAATAAAATAAACACTGTGTGTCGTGGCTGCTCTTCGTGTAGGGCTATGTTTAGTCCTGGCTAGTCTGAGTCCCCATACTTCCCAAAGAATTATCTGCGTCGATCATTTTGCTTGCAGAGTCCGCTTCGATCGCCTCGATGTGTGTTCCTCCGAGGATCTCTGTGACTGTGGCTGCACGGTGGGTCATTCATTCTCCTGTGTCATTGTGGACCGAAGATGGGTTTTAACTCACTGAAGAGCAGAGCACCTTTTTTGTGAAGGCGATCCGCAGTTTTCTCTGCCAGCCTGTCTCACTAGCAGTTATCATGCGTGACATTATAGCATGGAGCAATTGGTCTTTTTTCTGTTTTACGTAGTTATGTCACCCACGTTACAGCGAAGATAGTTTAGTGTGTCTGTCGAGAGTCTCAAGACACCAGTGTTGTGCTGATTAGTGCTGTCTAGCTAGCCGCTGTGACGTCTATCCTCCATAAGTAGGTCGGGCCATGGCCCGGGTGGCCTGTTCCGCTCCGAAACCCATGATCTTGCATGATACGCATGAATAAAGTAAATCCTGTGCGACGCAGTTCGTCTTTTTGAGCCCCGTTTACTTTGTGTGTTCAATCTCGATTAAAACGTCTGGAGGTTTTGACGTTCATCAGTTCGATGCTGTCGTGATCGTTGCACTGTACTGAAACCTGAGTGTAGTATACATATTTCCATTGATCGGCCAAAGAGGGAAACGACCTATTCGGCGCCATCACAGCAAAGGTAACACTTGTTGAGACTAATCGCAGTTGCTGCTGAATTTTACCTGAGCTAAAGTTTTAGACACGATTCTATTTGAGATATGTTTTTTAAAAGACCACTTCTGGTATCTGACGTACACATTGATCTTATTTATGAACTTTCTCTGTTGGTGGCCGGATGAGTTGGGGATCCAAACGGGCATTTAGACATTGGTCAACACGACCGTGACCAAAGTGAGCGCCTCTTCCAGTGTTGCACTGCGCATGCGTGAAAGGGGTACCATGAGGGTAAAGGTCATCTCCATCCTGGAGGACAATTACATGTACCTGGTGATTGATGAGCAAAGTAAGGAGGCCTTCGCTGTGGACCCTGCAGTGCCCCACCGGGTGAGGGTTTCACAGTAAAATTGACCAGTGAAGAATCTATGCTTATTACTGTAGTTGCCCATGAGATTATGAAATTTGGTCATTCTTTTGAATGTTTAATCATGGGCGATTGGATGGAATGTCTCATTTCTTGCACAGCTGCTAGAGATAGTGAAGAGAGAGGGATTGTCTCTTAAGGCTGTTCTTACTACACACCATCACTGGTAAGTCTGCACCCCCAAAATGACAATGATCAAGGTACAGCAAATGTCCTGCTGTCATACCAAACTATCAAGATAAAAGATAAACCAACGTAATCCTGAAAAACATCCTCTTGCTTACTAGGGACCACGCCCGTGGGAACGAAGCTCTCTTGAAGGATGTTCCAGGGTTAAGGGTGTTTGGAGGAGATGACCGTATCAAGGGACTCACTGACAAAGTCACTGATACTCAGGAACTCAAGGTGCCCTCACTGTACTGGTAAACAGACAATGGAGATTGATGAAAAATTGACCGTTTCCCCCCCATAGTATTTTAAAATATTGAGTTGGTCTTGCAGTCTTTGAACCATTTTCTCTGCTTTGCAATTGTGCCTTTTCATGACAACTTTTCTCCATTTGCAGTTCAACTCCATCAATGTGAGGTGCCTGTTTACTCCCTGCCATACCTCTGGTCACATGTGCTACTTTGTTTGGGAGGATGAGTGCTCTGATGCCCCCGCTGTGTTCACAGGTCTTTGTCTATCAATGAGAAGAGCTGATGAACATTAAAATCTGTGAAATAACTCACATTTCACTGTCAACGTATAATTATTCAAAGTGTGTCATCACTTAAAGTGACAACAAATGTGTTTCATGAGGCACCTATACAAAATGAACTAACCATTTGAGTGGCTAGAGATATGCTATCCATGTTGGACAGTGCTAGACATTATTCATTTGTTTGGTGATGGGCGTGCACCACAGGGAGCGACCACTCTGATCTCTGATTCATTATGTCCTACTTTGATTGCCAGGTGATACGCTGTTTGTTGGTGGCTGTGGAGGGTTCTTTGAGGGCACGGCAGAACAGATGTACCACAACCTGATCCAGGTGCTGGGCTCCTTACCTCAACACACGGTCAGTGGATAAAGAGGAATTTAATTATGGTGAAAATCCATCACAGGGTCAATAGATGAGTTGTTTTAGACAATGATGATGATGCACAGATTGACCAAATGATCTAAGGCCTGTATTGATAAAGTTTTCCTAAAGCTGTTGTACCAAATTGTGTTCCTTGGAGAGGCATGTACATGCAGGTTCTCTTTCTGACTGGATTACAACAGTAGATTCAACTAGATTTGGTTTTTAGTCCTCCTGTCAAGTTGAAGGTGCACTGTAGGAGAAATCAGGTTGGTTGATGATTGCTTGGAAAGAAAACCTGCATACCCCCCATGGCATGTATTTGTGTACCACTGCTCCAAAGGTTGCATGGATGTCATCTAAATAGGAAAGCTCAGTACCCTGATTTTGATCCTCATTCCAACCACTATTTTTGTTTTCATTATATGCAGAAGGTGTTTTGTGGACATGAATGCACAATTAAAAACTTGAAGTTTGCCATGCTGGTGGAGCCTGAGAACGAGAGAGTGAAGGAGATGCTGAGTTGGGCCAGGGTGAGTGATCCACCGACTTTTGCCTTTCTCAAGTTCTCATAGGTTTTTAAAAAAGGAAACCTTATTCTAATCACCAGGTGTTTTTTAGTTTTTTTATACATCATGCATATTTATCTGACAGCCTCTCCAACTACATTTACAGGCTAGGGATGATGATGACAAACCCACAGTGCCGTCCACCTTAACGGAAGAGTTTGAATACAACCCTTTCCTTCGGCTCTCGTAGGTTTGAAGACATTAACATGCATTTATTCAAAGTCTGCCCTAGACAGTTACCAGTCTAATTCAGAAGTGAAGTTTACTGGTCATTTCCTGGCCTGTTTGCATATAATCCTGTCTATCTACTCTGTTTATGTCTTTGTTTCTGCCAGTTTTGTAAACTCTCTTGTCTTTACTGTAGGGAGGAAGGAGTGCAGAAGTTCACAGGGAAGACAGACCCAATAGAGGTGTTAAGGGTCCTACGACGGGAGAAGGACAGGTTTAAAAAGCCCAAAGAGAGAGTTCCTCCCCATACTATGTTGGCTATGGAGTGGGGACTGCTCAGACCCTGAGACCCTGGGACACATTTAGGCTACCATCAGGTGGCAGTGATATCCAAGGTCTGGAAAATGGAAAACTGTCTTGGTCTGAGCACGTTGAGTGCAATGAGACACCACGCAAGACTTTTGAGTTTGGAGACTTGCGGAGTACTAAGTACAACTGGAATAATCGCTATCTGTTGCATCTACGTAGCTAAATTCCAGATGAGATCCCATTCATATGCAACAGCATTTAATACTAAGGAAATCAATCTTATGTGTCAGCTCTAAGTGATCCAGTGTGATTTACTGAGATTCCCAGTTGGGGTCTGTTATTCTCTAGTGTAAACCAAGCCTACATGTTGGGGTTTATGATCTAAAACATGCCTGTATAACCATGCTAGTCCAATCCTGCTTCTGTTATTGTAAAAACGAACTCAGTGTAAGGGCTGGTCCACCTTTCTGTAGCACACACAGTGACATCACCTGCTAAGACTTTCCGGTGCCATATTTTGCACAACTTCCTATGTAAATACTGTAGATCTGAGAGATTATTTTAAAGGTGTTATTTGAGGAAATAACTAGCAACAAGAAGCTAAGCTTCATTTTGTTATTGTCTTTCCAATGTCGACTGGCTTATTTCTCTTTGGTGCTTTTCTTGATATGCACTTTCATGCACATTTGGTTAATTTTCTTGGTGTTAACCAGGTTCTGATTGTAGGGGGTGTGGTAGCTCAGCAGCAGAGCGAGCACTTTGGGAACTTATGAGCCAGATGTGGCTCTTTCAATCCCACCACAGGGTGTCAGGAAGGGCATCCGGCCTTAATCCTCCACGCTCCATCCAAGTCTGAGTCCACCCCCACAACGTGGGAATAATCATGCATGTAAAAATGGACCTTATCCAGGTTCTAATCCCATTAACATAACTTTAACTTTGATATTGAACATTGACTGCTGAATTATTGCTGAAAGAGTCTAAAATGGTGTACTGTTACATAAGGTTGAAAACATTCATTTGTTTCACAGATGGCACAATGCACATTATGTACATATAGGATTATGTTGTGCTTACAAGTGATTGTCAACATTTCAAACGTGCACATGTGTTAAAAAAACAAACTGAAAATAGATAGCCAATGATGGTCCCCATCATCTCTTATGCTGTTTGCACCAGTTTATAACTTAAAGGATGCGAGTAGTTCAGTACATCCGATACTGTATTCAAAGTCACATTTTTCACAAAAGAATACTCAGAAAACTGGCAATAGTTAACTTATATAAATCATGATATAAATCAAAATATATTTCAACACCAGTTTATGAAAAGGCAGGAATAATTACAAATCTTTTTCAGTGTGGTATAACTAAACACTGGAAATGTGCAAATGTTTAGTACATGATTTCAGTGCATTTGAAGAATGGGCTTAAAAAATGTCATTCTAGAAATAGCCCATGAGTAAATGTAATTATTACACCATATTTCCCATTTGCCATGCATTTATCTGTGATATAAATGACATATGACATAGTTTCACATAAGTTGTGCGCTGTGACTGGACTGAAAGCCCTTGGCATGAGAATGAAAGAGGGCAGCAGTCAGAACAAACCCTCTTTTCTGTGGTTGTGCCCACACAACCTCTTCTCTCTAAAGACAAAGAGAGAGAAGGACCGGAGATAAAGGCCCAAAGGGTCGGTACTTGTTTGGATGGATATGTGGTAAACGTTTGAAATAAACACCAACAAAGCCGATAGTCAAGTTTTGGATTTGGAGCCCTTCAGTTGACCTAGGATAGTAGAATCATCGATTTTTACCATGGTAGATGGCTCATTTTCTTCCCATTCTTTTTTCACCATTTAACAGCAAGACCATTGGTGAGCTTCTCCACAGCATGGTACTGTGTGTGCAGCAGCTTTTTGGCTTTCTCCTCCCCTATGCTGTGTAGCCAGGTTAGGTAGAGCTCGGCCACTCGTGTGTCATCCTCCGGCGGCAGAGACTGCTCTGCTTTATAGAGCTCCTCAACCTTCTGCAGTAGCTCCTTGCTGCTCTGATTGGGTAAGGGCTTCAACTGGCCACCTCCATTCAAACAGCCTGATATATATAGGGGAAAAAACACCTGAGTTGATGCTGTGTTTGATATCACAGGGTGGCTTGTATGTATAAAGACTTGAAACAAGCTGAATCAACACCGTCATTGATGTTGTCCTCACCTGATGGACATGCCATGACTTCTACAAACTGGTACGGTGATTTGCCTCTCTTGAGTTTCTGCACAAGGTTCTGAATGTTACGGAATCCGTAAGTGGAAGCAAAGCATAGTACAACCTTTCCATCTTTTTCAAGGGTCACCTCCTGGAAGTCATTGTTCCTTTGGAGTGGATAAGTTGAATGAGGTGTTAGCACATTTTTCTCCAACAACTTCGTCAGTAAAAACTACTTTTCATTCATACCATCTTTGACCTTGGCTTAGAGCTAGGATGCATATAAATTTTTGCCCCAGGTTACTTTAAGTGTTCTTGTCCCTGAAACAGTTTGGTTCACTGTAGTCAAACCAGATGTGTAATGTATTCTCTTGCCCACACATCCTATATAGCTATATATCCACAATGTCCCCCTGTGGGACTAATAGAGGGATAACTCATCTTGTCTTATATAACTGAGCTACATTTACCTGAGAGTCTTGTATTTGAGTTCCTTCAACTCCTCTCCAAACAGCTGCTTGGCAGCATTGATGAAAACATGGTGCAGGTAGCCACCTGAACCACTCCCTGCATGGTTCAGTAGGTCATCGCCAGACACACAGCTGAACCTGCATTCATAATAGAATTGTTGAGAGAAAAATTTGTATTAGTTGTACATATGTAATTTTTGTTGCTATATAATCCTACTTAAACCAAGTATTTTGACTGTAGAGGGATAGGTGTTAAACTCACCTTTACATGATCTAATGTCAAATATATTATGAATCTAAACTAGCCAGGCCCAGATCTGTTTTTACATGTCATGATTAGTCCCCAAATTGGGGTAAACACTGATGGAGGATGTGGATTAAGGCCGGATGCCCTTCCTGATGCCCTGCAGTGGGATCAAACCCACAATGCCTGACATGGAGGCACACTCTACTGCTGAGCTACAGCGGCCTTATGAATTTACACTAACATTAGTCACAAAATCCCCCTATTAGGCTTTTTTAAGACTGAAATGTTACAAAATATTTCCACCTTGACTGGTTCGATTTTTTAGGTCACATTAGATTAAAAAGGCACCACAAAACATCGCGCTCACAGTGGATCAAAGGGTGCAGACTTCGCATCAGAAAGAGACACATTCTGCTCCTCCAACATCTTCAGAACCTCCCCTGTAATGACAGAGAGTAAAGCAATAACTAACCCACACACACATTCAACATCTTATGCTGCCTTAGCACTTGTGCCAATTGGAGGATTATTTCTGAACCAGGGATTGTCTACTGTGTGATAAGTGAAAGCTGTCATTGAAATAGGCTGCACTCCGAAAAATGGTTTTGATTCTGCTTAAAAAACGGGAGTCGGGTTCCCTTCATGTGAATTAAGAAACAGAGCTATCAGCCAGGGTTTGAGGACAATCTTAGGATACTCACCTGTGGTGATGACACAATCCACCTCTTTTGTTTCAGCTCCACTCAAGTAGAAGTCTGGCCTTGAGGCCTCCAATTTCTTATCAGGGCAGGGCATAACAGCCACATGGTAGATCTGCTCAGGAGTCACCCCCTAATACAAAAAGAACATGTATCATCAGGAGACAAATAAGATGTAGCCTGTTGATGTGAGTACAAATATCCAGGAGGGTTCCATTTAACACACAGTAGGAATATCCAGCCAAAAATATCACAAATGGTAATGTTTGTGTTGGATGAGATGGAATTCCATCTTTTTTATATTTACAGTTTTATAAGAGTTGTTCAACAGTTAACCACCAACAGTTGGGCATCCTATTTTTCAAGTAGTAATTAAATTAGATTTTTTTTAAAATAAGGGTTGTAGAACTAACCTGAAGATTGTTCTAAGTCATATAACCTGTAAGTTGACGTCAGGTCTTGTCTAATCATCAAAACCTGAAGAAATTCTATCATGTCAAGTGCCACTTTACTATCAATGAAATAGACTTCATCAATTGGCCTCCTTCCCTACCTTCAGTTCTGCAAAGTAGCCTTTTACAAGGGAGCCCATCATTTGCTGGGGGGAACGAGTCGAACTGATGTACGGCAGAATGAAATCCCCATGGGTCTTCTCCGCATAGCAAATCCAACCTGAGTTAACAGAGCCACAACACATTTATTAGATGGATGAGCCTCTTTTATTCCAGTTCTGATCCAATTCCCAAACCTGAAATTGGATATCTGCTGATACCAATACCAGAGTTCTTTTTTGCTTGAGTATTGTTGTTGTTGTTATTGGTATTATGTGTAATTTTAACATGAAGCTGAGATAAACCATGCAGCACTTATAAACATTCAGTTCCATGCCACACAACACAAGGCTGGTTTCATATGCAAATTGGTCATTGACTGCCCATTCAGTGGTAATGAGCACTATTAACAGAGGATTGGGTTGTAGATGGCTGTAGACTTCAGAATCCTGGCCTTGTCAGCCTCTTCATCTGGCAAAAAATCTTCATGATAAATACTGCTTCAAAAGTAGAATAAATATAAATTAGCTTATCGTTTCTGAAAGGTGGTGAAAACTATGCTACTTTAAAGCTTTGAAAACCAATGCCAAAGTGGCATGCTACTATAAGACAGATAAGAATATCATTAAGTATATACATCCATATATGGCACGTTATAAATGTAAAGTGTTTTACAACATGATAACCTAGCTTACATAATAATGAGATTTTATTAGCACTAGTTGAGTCTTTGAAGGTACCATTGTTCAAAATGATGGTTGCTGACACAATTACTGCTGTTTACTATGATCACTGATATTGGCCAAGAGAGAAATAATTAATTGAATGTTTGAAAAAACACACACGTGAGAATTAAATGTGGAATACCTGGACAAGCAGATGTCATCATGGGCAGGGCCTTCTTGTCTTGTTCCCTCCTCTGGAAACGTTCTATAAATTCCCTCTGGCTTTCCAGCAGGCTGAATGTACGGCTGAAGCCAGTGTCAAACACATGGTGAACCCCTGAAACACCATCATCATAAGTCTTTACAAAACAGAGTTCAATATTTCATGAGATTTCATAGGTCTAAGATATCTTAATAAGCTGCATTATCCTAAAATGGCATTGCACGATTTTTCTAAAGTAATCTTCCTGTGGTTCAAATGCTATATGAAATGTATGACATATATTACTGCTAATAATTTGAATTCCTACTCACCAAGGCCTTTGAAGAAAGAAGTAAGCCTTCTGCCTGCCTCACTGCTGCTCAGGTCAAAGCGAGCTGCAAGAGACGCTCTGGATTGAGGAGACAACGACACCACTACAACCTTCTCCTCTGTAGTACTAACCTGCTGGGGGAGGCAGATAGGTGATGGAGACACACATGAACATGCAATCAAAATTTACTATAACAATTATGCAGACATTTCAAAGTGTATAATTTAATGTGGTTATGTGCACAAATTTACCTTGTTGTTATGCAGCACTTTAAACAGCTCTTCATGGCTCTGCTGTGTGATTAAGACACTTTCAGCCGAGGTGATACAGCCACTGCAGGCCAGACAGTCATTCAAAGTAATCTTTGCTTTCTCCAGCTTCTCTTTCCCACCATCCTACAAACAAGTCATGGTGCAGGTTGACTAACTCATGGGGAGTTAGACAAGGGTAGTAAACAAAAATCAGACATGCTCACCCATACTCACCTGGCTGACTTGGAAATAACTGCCATCATCTCCGATCTGAATTTTGGCAAGGGATTTGCCTGGTTTTTTATCTAGTTTTACTGGTTTAACGCATGCCTGTGAAATATAATTTAGAGAATTACATTTTATTGGTCCATTTGTTTGAAGAGAAATAGGTCCGTTTTCTTTCTATGTTACCCTCCATTTGAATGCCACATCAGCCACAAAACAGCATTGCCTGGGGAAATTAAGACCAAGTACCACGAAACATCAACACATCTGTAATGTTGATCTAACCAACCCATAAGCCAGACCAACTTTATCCTGCCAGTTTGTTGTTCGTTATTTTATTGGGTGGGGGGTTGAGGGCGGCATGGCGGTTGACGTGGTTGGATGGATGGACAGCGTTACTCTATCTAGAAGCAGGTTCCTATATCTACCGAGGGGGGCACTATATGCACATCTATTCGGTAACTCGTTCACGGAATTTAACAGCCACCAAACCCGGAGTTGTTCATATTTTTCCAGTCTGAACTATTCAATTAAAAAAACTGTAATAACTTTTTCTGAAATTTAATTCTCATACTTTTGTTTCATGCTCATTCAAATTTATGGTGGATGAATGTCATACGTATGGTCTGCGACGTGGGGGTTTCGTATGATGTAATATGTGATCACATAATGCAATGTGTGATTGTATTCTACCAATACATGAAACATACCTAAATTAATACAGGTATCTATCATGAATTGGTCAAACTGGCTTAAGTGTTAGTTAAAACTAGCTCTAAAATTAGCGTTGAGTACATTGGTATGAATATATGTAATAACTTTACTGCCATTTGAAAATCTACGCACATAACCGAATAGAAATGGGAGAAACTTAGAGATTACTTTGATAACGCTGCTATGTTACTCTAACACTTTAAATAAAAAGAACAATACATATTTTCTCAGTGTAAAATTAGCCCACTTTCAAATTGCACTGGCCGTTATGAAACAGTGTGTGTCGACGGTACACAAGACTATGGATAGGCATATGTTACTAAACCGCTAGTGGCATAATACTATCAGCCACTTTTCGATCTCCGCGTCTCTCTAATAACCAGCGTTAATATATATAGCTATAATATTTACAATGAGGAAAGGGGCATTTCCAATCTGCGTCAAATAGCCTTTGTTAATCACTCCGTCTGCATTATTTGTGAGCAGTTGGCTATTACAAGAGAAGCCTAATCATGCGAGTTAGTGGAATTAAGATACGCTTACTGACACAGTCTTTAAGTCAATAGTTAGACCTTTATTTTTCAATATTTAATGAATAAAGTGTCTATGTTTTGTTTAAATATGATGGCATGTGATAAGAACAAATTTCACTACCTGAGACGGCGTAATGAAATCGTCTAGATCCGTCAGTCGTAACACACCGCTAAACTCGGTAGCCATATTTGATGTCGTAAAGTAATTGATTGTACAACTGTCGTAAAACCAAAACATCCCACTCAGGAGACGCTCAGGAGACTCAGGAGACGCTCGAGGTGGATGAGAGGACGGAGCGGGGGCCATGATGGGAGTTTGAGAAATGACGTCAGGAGTTAGAGATTGAGAGTGAAATTAGAAACGAATGAGGACAACTAACAAGGAGAGAAAGTCCTACAATGTTTGATTTTTGTTATTGTGCTTCTTTTCTATACGCATGTACGTTTCTCTTTCTTTCTCTCTTTCTCCGTGCATATATAATATATGCGAAATATCATGTACATGTATGTATATAACACACACAGACACACACACCTAACTCTTATCTTTTACCCGTTAGATACATTGGATGCTATATTATCCCTGGCCTCATCAGAAAGCATCTTGAAGTGTCTTTGAGCAGGACACTATCCTGAACTGAAAAAAATATAGCAAAACTGAGAACTGAGAACAGACAAAGACAAGCTCAAAACGCTGTCCAAAAATGATGAAGGGAATGAAAGTGAATAACACTAATGATGGAATTGACATTTGCTGAAGCTGCCAAAACAGTGAGAAAGAACAATAATGATGCGAAGAAGAACCAAATGAGGACAAGTTAGGCAGGAAGCGTACTGTTTTGTATTTGTAGGGCCCAAATTATATATTTTTGTGTATATTTGGTTAAATGGTAATCAACTGCACTGCTGGCACAGAAAGCAAATACTAGACCATTGGCATAATTTTCGATGCACCAATTACTTATCCATCCATCCATTGAAAAAACTTCTCAATTACTCTCAAATGCCAAATCAAATGTCCGTGTGCTTTTTGTGTCTTCATAGTAATCTATATAATAATGACGAGAATCAATCAATAGACGACGAACAAAAATAGCATCCTAGATAAAACTGATAAAATTAAGATGATTTGTTGAAGGAAGACTATAAAAGAGCCAGAGAGAGACCACGGTGCGTTGGTTGAAATGCTCCGTAATGGGAAATGGATTTTAGAACACCGTTGGTACCGTCACTTTGCTTCGCCCTATCTCCTGCTCACCCTTTTGTTGTTATGACTACGAGGCAAGTCGTAAATCCGCCATGTTTTTCCGGTGGTAGCGTTGCGACAGAGACGGAGAAGTGAAACGACATGAATGTGGAAAATAATCATACGGCAGAACCTGAGAGCGAACAAACGGACCACGGCAGCATCATCACCATCCAAACCACCATTGGAGATGAAGGTTCAAGCAGTTTTATTTCAAATATCGCTCTTTATTATATCAGTTTTTGTGTTTGGGCCTTCCTCGATTGTCATGTGTAGCTAGCGTGTAGCTATGCGCTAGCAGCTTTGGATTTTTTCCTACTGTTTTGCTGTTATTCTTGTGCAGTGCGACAGTGCTATGTTAGCATGTTAACGTTAGCTACCAAGGAGATTCCATCTACTAGACAAGATCAGATTTACTGAAAATGTCCTGTTACATTTATCGATCTTGTCTTTTTACATGTTGCAGATGAAGATGTACACAAATGTGGACGCTGCTGCGCTGAGTTTTCCACGCTTGAAGCTTTCATTCAACATAAGTTGCATCAGAACTGCAAGCGGCTTCCCGAGCCACCGGCTCATGACACGAATCCACAGAATATCCAGGAAAAGGTAAAGCTTTGATTAGGGAACATGTGTGTATATTTAACAACTAATACAGATAACCCCTTTGCCCGTATGTTCTCCCACCATTGCCAACTGAGGTTGAAAAATACAATGTTCACCGACGTCTTTTGATAAAGTTTATTTTATCTACTTTGTTTGACAGTTTTCTGGAGCAAATGGAAACTCTGCCTCAGCGGTGAAAATGGATACGGATGCAATTTCAGATGTGGTAGAGAAGTCCAAAATTAATGGTGCGCCCTTTTGTTGAAATATTTGAGACATTTCGTTAAAAATCGAGTTGAATGAATTCTCACGTCACTATCTGCCCTTAGATGAGGCAGTGGGTCAGTTTGGTCGAGGTCGTAGGAAGAGAATCGCCTCAGCAAAGGCTGTTGAACAGTCAGGTGGGACGGCAAAGCAGAAATCTGACTCTACAGACAATTCGACGGCAGTTTTCAAAGTCAACCAAGAGGGTCGCTATATTTGCCAGCTTTGTGAAAAGACATTCAAAACTGTGAGTAACACTTTTTGAGACACTTTTTTGGGGCTATATTGGTACTACTGATTAAGTATATATGGTAATAGGGTATTTTAAAACTCTTTGAACAACATTTATAGAATTGACAAATCAGTGTATTTTTGCTTTTTACTTGATGTTGTACTAAAATGTTTCCTATGTCTTTTCTCTCACAAGACCAACATTTTAAGAACTCATATGAATACTCACAATGAGCAGAAGAACTTCTCCTGTGAGTTGTGTGGCACTGCCTTCTGTACTAAAGGTTCCCTGATTCGCCATAATCGTCGACACACAGGTAAACAAAATTAGCTGTTTATGCTGGAGGTGTATGCATACATTTCAACCGAATTTGAAATGCATATTTCTGGATGTCTTCCCTTGAATTGATCAGGGAATCCCCAAAGGCCATGGGTAGCTTCCATACGGCAATTCTGTTGTAGTTTATATTATTAATGAAGGGGGTAATCGCTTTCCCTCAGTGTCTAAATTTCTGTCTTCTGTAGAGTATAAGTGGCTCATTCAGGTATTAAGTGTATCCCACAATTAATTGCCCTGAGAGGTGGCTAGATTGAAAGATTGTATGTCCTTCCAAATATAAGAGCATCTTCTGATCTGTTCAACTGATGGATTTTCTAGTTTTAGTATTCATGCATTTGATATTGATGAGTTATGTTTTATGAGAGTTCAGTTTTTATGTCATGATTAGTACCCAAATTGTGGTGATGGACAAATATCTTAAAGGATTTTGGGATTTGGCTCTTATTTGATGTCTTGCAGTGGGTTTGAACCCGCAACATCTGTCTCATTGATTCATGAAGCACACACTGTACCACTGAGCTACTGGAGTTCCCATGTTGATGTCATTTTTAATTCCCTCACATTCCCACACCATTTAACATGAGACACCTTGTTATAGAAAAATAATTCTACCTTTGGTACTATTATATAAATTCTGTTCATTGGTGATTTGTGTGGCCGATGGGGTATATTCCATCACTGCTTGTATACCAACCTGACACCTCTACAGGGAGCAGCAGAGGATTTATGGGTACAATGATCAAAAATCGATCAAAGTTGTAAAATTAGCTCAGTCTCAAGAATGGTTGATGTGGAGGACAATAGAAATGATTTCCTCTTGCAGTATAATAAATTGTTTAAGGGGAAAGGACAAAATATTCTCTGACAAATAATACTATAAATTAAGAATTGTCTTCAAGACTACTAACATTCACTGTGTATTTATTACAGCCATGGTTATGTCAAGATGAAATTCTCAAAATCTTGTTCAATGAAACATTGCTAGTGTTTTATGGTGAGCTTCTGGATAATGCTGAGTTAAAAGAAGATGCTTTTTGCTCGCAGTACATGCTTAGTTGAGCTATGGGAAGCAGAGTTGTTCACTTATTGTTTGTCATGAATTTCTTAAGTAGGAGTAATCTCTGAAGAGAGGATGACAAAGGTAATGTGCATGATTGAAATTGTGGATTGAAATTGTGTCTTCAAAGGATATCTGGGTGATTTCTGTCTGTGTTTTTGTAGATGAGCGTCCATACCGCTGTACTCTATGTGGTCTGTCGTTCAGAGAGTCGGGGGCCCTCACCAGACACCTCAAGTCCATCACTCCCTGCACAGAGAAGATCCGTTTCAGTCAGTACAAGGAGATCCTGGTCAGCAAAGAGAGAATTAAAAAAGGTCTGGATTTTTATGGAAGAAATGCTCAGTGGTTAACAATTTTCTTTGGTTGAAAACTTATTGAAAATGGCAGCTTCTTGAACAGTAGTTAAAAATTCCCCTCCACTTAAAAAAAAAACTACGATTTTGTGTTTTTGCTCCTGTTGTGACTGGCAAAAATAGTTCAGTCATCTTGGGGAGGGGGGATGACAGTGATTTATTGAGTTGTATACAAAACTAATTTGTATAGGTGTGGAGGCTGCAGTGGCTCAGTTGACTGACCAGCAGGACTTGGTGGTACTGGAGGAGCAGCCACAGGAGCAGGAGGTAGAAGAGCCTCAGGCTGCATCAATAAGCGTGGTAGAGGCTGACTCTCAGGAGGTCATCCACCAAGTGCACTTTACCATGGAACTGGATGACACAACACAGAAACAAGTTAGTTTATCATAATCCTTAATCTACCTGAAGGCTCTTTTTGGAATGTTCTTCTTGGAATGGAATCAAAACTTGAATTGAAAAAAAATGAATTTTTTGCTTGTCTGTCCCTTGCATACTTTATGTACATGTGCTTACTCTATCTATATACTTGCTCTATTTTACTTTTTTTTAACTTGTTCTCTTGGTCAATTTTGTTCCTACTGCATTTTAATAGATACGAAATGTGCTACATAGATTTTAATGAGTTGATTTGATTTTTGGATCTTCTCTCATGCATTTTTTTGGACACATTGCTGTCTCTTTGTAAACAGGTTGTTGTAGAACAGTCTCAGGCTGAAGCTCTGGCGGCAGCAGGAGGCAGCAATCTAATCTGCCAGGCTATCATCAATTCTGGTGTTAAACTTGAGACCAATGAGACAATGGAAGAGGAGGCACCGCAGGAAGCCGAGGAGATGCGCAAAATGGTCTTTAACTGTCCTGAGGACAGAATGACTGATGTCCAGGTCACAGAGATGTGTGTTGAGATTGAAGGAGAGGTGAGAGCGGAATAAGTGAGACTGACCATCAGTTGTAAGGTTTTGCAAGGACAATATTTTGTATTTAAAGCCAGTCAAAGATATGTCATATAAAGGTTTGAAGATTAGTTCTATTTTCAGGTAGATTATGGATTGTTTGCAAAGACAGATTTAATAGTGTAGTTTTATCCTACAAACCTATTTCTCTTCTTTTCTACAAGGAAATGAAAGATGTAACGGATGATCATGCTCCGTCAAAGTTGCACAAGTGTCCACACTGCAGTCGATCCTTCAAAGGGCTGAACTACCTGCGCTTTCACGTCAAAGGCCATTTGGGTAAATTCAAATCCATTTATAAGTACATCCATTATTATTGCATCCAACCTCTAATTTCTGAGCTCAATTTAAATGGGTAGGGATGAAAGCACTATTAGGGGAAAAAATAGCTACGCCAAATAATATAGCACATCAGGTCCAATTCTATAGCTATTGTGCAGAACCAGACTTTCATTCTCTCTGTGGATTTTTTGTTGTCTGTGTCCAGGTTACAAGCCATTTAAGTGCACCCTATGTCACAAAGAGTTCCTGACCGGCTATCTTCTTAAGAAACATATGGAGGTCCACGTCAGTGAGAGGAGATACAAGTGCGGTGAGTGTGGCAAGTTGTACAAGACCATCGGGCATGTGCGTGAGCACATGAGAGCCCACTCAGATGAAAGGCCCTACCGCTGTACCAGATGCAACAAGGGGTACAAGACCAAGGTTATTATTTGGCAAACTTTCCTAATGTTTTTATCCTCATGGCTTTTTAATCATACTTTAACTCAACTGTCAGGTCATATTTTATCATTACTTTAGTGGTCTACCTCTAACTGACCTTTCATTGAGTCATTTTCATTTTTAACCAGGAGCCCTTTGTTTTTTCACACACATACACCACCTGTTCAGAATGCCTTGCAGGTGCACCAGCGCATCCATGGGGAGGAGAAGCCCTATGTGTGCCACTTCTGCTTGAGGGGCTTCAGGGAGAAAGGTTCTCTCGTGCGCCATATCCGTCACCATACTGGAGAGAGGCCCTTCAAGTGTTTAAAGTGTGGACGTGGCTTTGCAGAACACGGGACACTTAACCGCCATATGCGTGCCAAAGGTTAGGAGGATTGACAGTATCAAACTATTGAGTTACTGATGAAAATGTGTTAGAAGCTTTGTGCTTAGATTAATTATCCATCCATCCATCTATTGTCAACTACTTATCCAAAATCGGGTTGAGGGGAAACCAGAGTTTATCTCATTGCGTAATGGGCAAAAGTTGAGGAAACACTGGACAGGTCGTCAGTCCATCTGGATTGCTTATAAACAGACCAGATATAATGAATGAACTACACAACACAATGTCCAGTTGGTAAAAGATCAAAGAAAAAAGCCAACCTTTTGTAATTTTTATTTGCAGCAGTATTAACCATACTTCCCTTTAATACTGAGCTCTTGTCTTTCTTTTTCCTCCAGGGGGATGCCCTAGAGACATACCCACTGAACAGCAGATCACAGTAACAGAGGAGCAGGCATCTGTTGACAGTATGGCAACAGCAACAATCATCTCAGAGGATCCCCATGCTGTCCTGGTGGAGTTCTCCTCAGTGGTGGCAGACACACAGGAGTACATTATAGGGGTGAGAGTGGAAAACAGAAATGTTAAAAGTCCTGCTAATTGTTCATCTCATGTTTATCATGTAGTTTGCATCATTGGTCTGTCTTCCTGATTTAGTTTTGTTATTAGCATTACGTGTGTAGTACACAGCCCATATAGGTGCAACTGGATAAAACATTTAATTACAGTATATTTAATGTATGTGTGCAGACCAATTCCCCCAAGTCAAATGAACTTGTTTAAGGGGAATAAATCATTTAACTTATGTTTATAATAATAAGAACGATCCATATTAGCCTTTTTTATTCTAAAGTAATTGCTGTTCAGTGCAACCAAACAAGATAAATTTAAACTTTTGCATCAAATTACCTTATCAGTTGATGTCAATCGTATTTGTGGTTGCACTAGAATATAATAACCGTATTGTCATTGCACAGAATAGTGGAGTTGTGGTAGCTCAGTGGCAGATTGCGCACTTTGGGAACTGATCAGCCGAAGATAGTGGGTCTGAACCCAATGCATTGCATCAGGAAGGATATCCAGTCTAATACCCCAAGCTTCATCTAAGTCCATGTCCATCCCCACCCACAATGTGGGGAATAATCGTGACATGTAAAATGGACCTCTTATTGTCATTGCACACAGTGTAAGGAAATTGACTAGCAATCCTAATAGTGCATTCACAAATACTAACAAATAGAAACTCAAAATGAAGAGTTGTGTGAGTGTATGTGTTGGTAAATTTTACTGTATTGTATAAAACAGTAAGACGAAACAATATGACCAAAAAGTTATTAGCTACTGAGAATATGAATTACATATTTTTCACTGTACATATATAAAATTAAATTTACTCTCCATTTAACTCATCCTTTTGTATAAGTATCAGGAGAGATATCTGGCCTTAATCCCCCTGCTCCATCCAAGTTGAGGGTCTTTTTGTGAAAAGACCCCCAACTTGCTAAAAGTTCTTTTGCCTATGCAGAGCTCTGTTCTGCTTGGCTGCAGCACTGATCCTGAACAGTACAGGGGCTTTTGTCAGGAACTCCAAGAGCAAACCAGTGTCCTAAATAAATCCCATGGTGAAAATTAATGTTTTGAGTTACAATGGTTAGCCATTTACGCCGTTTGAATTATGTCTTAAGTATGAAATTTTCTTTGAGATTATTATTTTTTACTGAATCAACATGCTTCATTCACCTGTTGGATGCAAAATGGTCCGTCACTTAGTTACTTTCTCTCCTATCCACTAGACACCTGGAGAGGACGCAGTACAAGAAGAGGTTACACTTATCCAAGATGAGCAGAATCAGGTCAGCAAACACACTCGTGTACATACACACTCCTATAATTTAGAGCATACATGGAGTAGCTGCTTGAGATGGAGGACGTAGTTGTATTATACTAACCTTGGGATTCAAAATCCCAAGGTTCTGGAGTATGTCACATTGGACATAATATGAGTCTTCTTGTTATGCTCAAGTGTCCCGTCTGGTTATCCAAGAGTCCTCACATGATATGAGCCCACTTGTCCAACTTGCATTAAAATTCTCCAAAACTCCCACATTAAACTTCCAGATGGGCACCCAGATCATGAAAGTTGTGCAGCAGATAGTCAGCCAGTCGTGTGCTGCTGGTGGTGCAGGTGGCCACCAAATCATCGTACGCAACGTTGCAGTAGGTGAGGAGGGTCCATCCATCTCCGACTCCGGTGACACCATCACCATCGCCACGCCGGAGAGCCTTACAGAGCAGGTGGCCATGACACTAGCTTCTGCAATCAGCAACGGCACGCTTTTGGCCAGGGCAGGCACAGTAGTGCCTGAGGGCACTGTTACTATGCTTACCACCACTCAGGAGGAAACTGAGCAGGATATAGAGGTAGTTGAGCAGCAAGAAGAGTACATTATCACATCCCCTGAAGAAGTAGAGGTGCAAACAGCCCTTGGATGAAGACAGCTCTTGGAAATTTGAGTGTCTGGATGAAATGAGATATTTTGACTTGTGGTCATGACTGTCAAAACAAGGCCCTTCTAGTAAGTTGCTATAGAGTTTACATGAGTTAGTTGTTTTGTTTTTGCACTCGACTCACTACCTGTAAGAAACAAGGCCAAAGTATTTGAGGTTTAGTTACAGATGAAGAACCGCCTATACGACCTATGCGAATGTTTCTGTATGAATTATTAAGAACAACATTTTTGTATAAAAATAGCATAAAATGTTAATGTTACCCCCCCCACACACACACACACACACAACTGCTCGAGGCCTGCAATGGAACGGTTGCCTCTCCAGGGTGTATCCCCCTATTTCATGCAATGAGCACTGGGATAGATTCCAGCATGACCCTGTGACCCAACTTCAGATAAATGGTTGAAGAGGATGGGCGTGTGTGTTTGCGTGTTTAATCTTTCAAGATTGAAAGAAACTGCTTGAATTAGAAGATTATTTTGCCCCCTATTTGTTGAGCACTCTCCCCTATTTTGGTGGTTTCCTTGAAAAGTTTATTTATCCATCCATCCATTGTCAACTGCTTATCCAAAGTCAGGTCACGGGGTCATGCTGGAGCCTTTCCTGCTCATTGGGAAAAAGCTCAGTTTTTACATGTCCCAATTATTCCCCACATTGTGAGGGTGGCCACAGACCTAGATGGGATATGACAGATTAAGGCTGGATGCCCTTCCTGTCGCACTGTGGTGGGATTGAACCTACAACAGCTGCCTTGTCATTTCCCAATGTGCACACTGTACTGCTGTGCAGATGCACTTCACTCATTGATTTTCTGCGCTGCCTAGCCACTTTTTCACTTTGCTGCTTGGTGTAACACTGTCATTTCCCCCTGTGGGATTAATAAAGGATTATCTTATTTTATTTTAAGGAGCTTATCCCAGCACTCATTTCATAGAAGGTGGGGAAATACTCTGGACAAGTCACCAATCCATCGCTGGGCAGAGACATTCACACCCAGGAGCAAATTAATATCTCTGATTCACCTGACTCATATTTACTGGTCTTTGGACTATGGGAGGAAATGGGAGCTCCTACACTGAAATGACATGCAAACTCCTGCCAAAAAGGATCCTGGCTGGCTGGTAATCCAACCCAGGACCTTTTAGCTGTGAGGCGACAGCGCTAACCACTGTGCCACTGGGCCACCACCATGTACTGCACTCAATGTAGCCTAGTATTTACTGAATTCACACACAAGGTTTCAGGTGCACACTGCTAAATAAGAATTGACTGTACATATAATTAATCTTCATTTTGAAGAGCAACATAACAGTATTGAGCATGCGTCAATACAAAATAGTACATTTCTCCAAGAGAGTACCAAGTCACCTATGTTTGTGTTTGCAAAAAGTTGAATCGGTTCATGTGAATAATGTTTATTGAAATAAATGTTTGGTCACTAATACAGGTGACATCTTTAGTCTACTAAAGGCTGACTGCAGTTATCCCATCCCCTATAAACAATATAGTTGCATAATAACTGAACCAACACTGGTTTCATAAGCACATTAGCCATTTATGTGAGTTCATGGTAAGCTTGAAACCCCGTTTCAACCATAATGTGTATTGTTCAGATAATTGGGAATCTTAGAAAGTCTTAGCATCGTCAACTCAGACATCTTCAGTCAGACTGAAGATGTCACCTGTGTAAGTGATGAAACCTTCTTTTCTCTAAATGCTGTGTGTAGATGAACTGATTCAACAGTTCTTTTTGATTTCCTTACCTGGATAGTTAAGCATGCATGAAGACATTTTGATTCATTTTTGTGTTTAAGCCACAAATTTTAGGCTGTTCCAATTTTAGCAAAACTCCCTTTTTTAAACTATTCGTCTGTTCTTTTGTGTTCAAGCTTAATCTTTTTTTTACAGACAAGGTTATTAAATCCCTGCTTTTCATTAACTTATGTCACTGTCCTTGCTCCATAACAACCATGCTACCTTAATCTCAAGGTTTCTTTGCAATTTTCAGTTTTGATGGCCATCTTCATGGGTCAGTCGGGCATTCTTTTTTTTTTCTTTTTTTTCAGTGACATTTCTGGTTTAGACTTTGAAATGCGGTAATTTTTAAAAGTGGAGCTGCCTCACGGGACCAAACAGTTCTGTTGTGTCCAACTTTGTGAATGTGTAGCCTTTGCTTGACAAGTAGGCCAAGTCTCATTGAGCAAGACACTGAACCCCTAACTACTCTCTGGGCGCTGCAGCTGCCCACTGCTCCTATCCAATGGGTTGAGTTAAATGCAGAGAACACATTTCATTGGAGGAACACTACGACCAAATAAAGTGGCTTTCTTTCCAACATGGGTACACGGACTTGCTTTCTCAAGTGGAGCTTTCATTAAATTAATACTATTTTCTAATACACCTTGCTCCAGTTTGTCTCGTTTTTTTTTGAATGTCTGTTTTCAAAAGATATTTTGATATCTATGTTTTAAATGTGTGGAGCTTATGGACTGTATTTTAATGTTATTGTCATTGTTGGCCTTGGACTGCTGCTATCTTTGAGTTTAGTTCAGGCCACGGTAGGAGCAGGGATTGACTAAACAGCCTGCTTTATCCAAGTCGAGCTATGATATACTACAAATAGGTATTAATCTGAATCTCTCTCTCACTCTCCAACACTGCTTTCAGCTGTTTATTTCTAAGCTCTCAAGCTTTGTTATCGGCCCTCTAGGTTCATTTGATGATTTCTGTTTACTTATTTATTGCATAATATGTTTGACCTCTCGCCTTTTCAGTCAAGATAGATGATAATTAGTATGAGCAGTCGGCCACTGCTTTCCCACATGCAGCCTTAATTGGTCGGGGGAGTTTCTTTTAAAAGCAAGATGGTGTGTGTGCTTGCATGTCTTTAGGCATACGGAGGAGCAAATGTGCATCTGTCAGAGCAGAGTGATCTCAAACTAGATGGCTCAGACTTTGACTTCCTTTTTGCTAATGACTTTGAACAGGGAGCTTTGCTGTGCAGGGAGCATATATTCCCTCAGCCCTATTTCATTGAATTTACCTAAACCTGACCTACCTCAACCGGCCTTAACCTGTATCTTGCCCTAACGCTATCATAGCCTTAACTGATAGCTAACCTATTCAATAGATGGCTCACGGGACTGAGGGGGCATAGGACTTGACCCTCTATAGAGCGGTTGTTTCCTGATACTTCCCACAGTAAACATTTTGAAATTAACAAAATAATCTGCTTGCACAAGGTTGGATTGCAAATGGCTTCTCGGAAAGTAATTTACCACACAGCTTTTTACAGATCCTCCAGAATAGGTTCTTCATACAATTTTTTTTTTCTGCTGCCATGATGACCCTGGGATTACCATTTATGATCAATATGTATATTTCCTTAATTCCCCTTAAGAGCAACCAATCCAAATAATATTTGTTGACATAAGAATATCTTATTTGTTTCAGGTATAAATGTACATTTGTTAGGATAGTTGAAAGCTAGCACACTTATAGTATCGAGGCTTTCATTTTATTATTATACTCTAAAAACCTTGTACTCTTAACTAGTTTACTGGTCTTTAATATGTCAATTTTATCTCAAACTAAAGAATTTGGCCACTTTTCGAGATTCATGAATATAATGAACCTTTTGAAAGTCTGAACACTTTTGTTAAATAGGCTTATTTTTTTTCCATAGAAAGGAATGTTAAGTTATGTACTTGGTGGTTGTGATTGGCTGCGTACCAATTTATTTAGGCTATTTCCTGATTATTATGCAATGCATTGTGGTATTGCATATGCTAAAAACAAGTAATAATGCCACAGAAACCACTTTATAATCCTGGTAACCAACATGCACAGTCTAGCTTGGTAATAGTGTTTTGTCATCCACTCCGATTGCCTGATCCACATTTTTGCCGTTTACTGTCTCTTGCAGTTCAACATGTGAAAGGCAGTGGACTAAACGTGAAATAATCATCTCTGCAGGAGTGCCATCTGCTTCAAGAACAAACAGCATCCAGTACTACATTTCTGTCTCAGAATAACACCGTGTCAACAAAGTCCTTCCCCCAGCAGTGACCCAAGCTGCAGTTGAACTAAATTGTTTTGGAGCTCACCATGCAGGTCTTTACATTCCCACCAGCCCATCCTTGATATTTGGCACCACATATTTTGTCAGCTCAGGTGAACTACACCGTTTCAGAGACCATCTTAACTTTTTTTACATTTAATGACAATGCTAATGGGTGAAAGCAGCGTTTATTGATGATATTTGTGCTAATCCAATATTCTTGAATCCACAAGAATAGTAGAAACCAGAATGACTTGTGTAGATAAACATTAAATGCTGGGCCTTTCAATTTTCACCTCACCATAGGAGTTGCTGGGGTGAGATACTGATGTATTTGGTAAGCGTAACCTTGAGTGTACCTGTGGGCCGTATCTCTATCTGGTGCTCCAGTGCTGATGTTCATAAAGACACTATAATAGGAAAATGTCCCTGGCTGGTACATCGTAGTTTCTGGGTCACTCCTCAGCCCTCTGAGAGGGCCACATCCACAAGAGCAATGGAGGGAGACAGGGAGAGAGAGAGGGGGTGGGAAAGAGAGAGAGAGGGAGTGGTATTTATAGAAAAATGGGGCTTTGCAGTACCTTTTCTTGTGAAAAACCATTTCAGGACCAAGTGATGGTGTCCCAGTTTCGGATGAGTACATGGTGGTAGGGCTGGGGCTGAGGCTGGGGCAGGACTGACTTAGCCAGGATGGGTAGCCTGACTCCTGGGCACTCTCCCCTCTTTCTCAGCCTCCCTCCTCGCCTGTGCTCCAGACTAATGATTCTCTGATCCAGGACAACCAAACTGCCTACAAATGTGACCACCTCGTCAGGGTTCGATCTGCCAGCTTTTGCTGGGTAGGGGGGATAGGAGTTGGTCAGCCAAGGGCATTGAGGTGAGGTGCAGCAGAAGGGTGTCGCAGGGCACCCTTTGGCTGCATCTGCCCCCAGGCTGGGGGATTTGGGAGGCTGGCCGGAACGTGCCCTGCAGCAAGCCGGGCGAGGATGAGGCGTTTCCTGAGCAGGAAGGGCCGCTTCTCACTGCGCCAGAGCAAGTCTGGGACCCGAAGTGCCTCAAAAGATTTCTGTAAGTGGCTCTTCCTCTCTCATTCTCGGTTCTCCTTTTATCTGGTGTTCTTATGCTGGCTGAGACTGCTGTTTAGAGAAGAAGGGGAACAAAGGGGGAAAGGCTGCAAGTGTATATCTGGATCTCAGGCTGCATTTGGAGAGAACGGGGCTTGGAGAGGTTTTAACAGACTGTCAGTGTTTGAGCTCTGCAAACATTCTGGTGGTTAGATAAGACTTTGATCCTTGTAGTCAGTCCTCCACTTGTGACATTGCCATCTATGTTAGTGACAGGCATTGTTTTGTGATTTCTTTAACACTCAATTCAGCAGGCTGACGTCATTACCAAGGCTCTCTCATTTCTTTGGGGTGATGTATCTCATTGTCTCATCTCCATCTCAAGCTGCATAGTAAATGTGAGATGTTGCAGTTTAAACCTCTGTTGCTGGTTTGTCATGTGTGCATGGAAGGAGTTCTGAAACCAAAGCTGACCTATTCATTCTACTAGAAAAGTGCTATATAAAATAAGTCCATGTATTATTCTTATTTATGCGTCTGGTTTTTATGACACTTTTTAAATCTCTGTCAATTTCTTCTTTCAGCTGCATGAGATATCTTTTCATTTTGGGGTTTATGTCTCCATGCAAACCTTTATCCACTGTTTGTTCAACTCCTTTTGGATTGTACATATAATACCTAACCCGTTATATCCCCAGAATCCACTTTGTTTGCAATGAGGTCAACTCATAATGGTACGGTGATATGGAAATACAGAATGAACAGCAGTGGGGGCCTAAGTGTGCCTCCCTAGATACTTGAGAAATAGATTATTTTTTTTATTATAAGGAAAATTACATATATTAGGTAGCACTGACACCTACAGCAAAGTATGTCAAGTACAAGTGTTAGAGAAAGGAGAGGTTCTGTTATCAGCATGATCCTAAGTGGCCTGGTGATACAGTCCAAGGGGACAAGCCTAACACTGAAAAAATGACTAGGAGGCCACTTACACAGGTGAAGCAATGCAGAAACCATAAGGCTGTGCAGGCCATTGGTGTCAGGGCTCCTTTCTGAGGAGCAGAGACCAGACATTTCTGTATCAACTTTCAAAACTTTTTAATCACTCTTATAGAGTGGTCATTTTTAGGCATTTTTAAACATTGACCGTTTAAGTAAGTTGTCCTCTAGTAAGTCATCAAACTCTGCCTAAGTCCACCTCCACTCCATCCCTTAAACGTGGGGACTAATCGTGACACGTAAAATGGACCTCTCCTGCTGTAAGTGTTCTAATTCTTATTTATTTGTATTTCACTTTGTGTTCGTTAATATTATTTGTAGTGTGCCCTGAGGAGATATAATCATGCTCATGTCAGATAGGAATCAATTTCATTGAGCAATCACCTCCGCAGATCTCACCACAAACTGGACTGACCAGTCATTCCGCATTGCTTTGAGTTGGCTCAGTGACTCGAGAAGGAACAAGATGAAGAGGAGTGAGCCCCGACGGGACACAGCGGCTATCTGCCGGAGAATGGGGCCAGCAACCGGGGGAGGCCCTGTGTTCCAACACGGAGGCTGGATGCCAGCAGTCGTCCATAAGCGCCCTCCTTCACTTCCCTGTCTTCTACCGTTCGTCTCATAGTCGTCTATTGCCAATATGGCGCTCGACATGTGTGTGTGTGAACTCTATTTTTAGTTTGGCCTAACTAGGCGATGCTGTGGCGCTGGTGCCAACATCACCTGCTCCCTCCTCCAGGTGTCCTCTTTAGACCACTGAGCCGTTTGACCTTCTTTCTTTGCTCACAGCCTGCTTTAAAGGAACCGTAAAACCTGATTCATGGTTATGTATGAGCGACCTCTTTGCGACTAGATGAGTATCTGTTACCGCTAACTGTTGCGTGAATGCCCAGCTAGCTTTTCAGATGCGAGATACTCAAGAACCTGTCTTCCAATTCTCACTCAGAGTTTGTTGTTTTGGTTAAATCAACGGTATATTTTCGACCCTCATGGCCACTTTTCTCTCAGGTCTCTTTTATTCCGATAGATACTATCTATGTGGTTTGGAGGTAGGATTGAACGCCATCGATCAATTTAAGCATGCGAAAACAAACGAAGTTCGAGACAAACGTTTTAAAATGTTTCTCATGCGTCACTTTGCTTTTTGATAGGTTGATGGTTAGCTAAAAATGTCGATTCTGACAAGTTAATTTGGGGCAGCGACAGACTGTTGTGTAAGTAATATGTGAACGTTAGCTACCTAATTGAAATGGTTTAGGCTAGGCCTTCCAACCAGGCCTTTATTCCATTAACAAACTTAAGAGGACATTTAGGCCTCAAAACCTAATGGTAACAAGAATCTATCACCTCAGATGTCTTGCAAAATAAAGCCTGACATATTTGAGGTGAGGGTCATTTAAAAACTCATTTAGTTTGATGTTATTTTTTACATTTCTAGATGATGAAATTGGATTCCCAAGTAGAGTATTTTTACATATACAAGTAGATATGAGATTTATCAAAGTAATGTAAAATCCCCATGATTAAAGTGATAATAATTTCCATCTCAAACTGCATCTTGCTGTCCATCCCTCAGACCTGGGGCTCCCAGCTACCAACCAGAACTGGCCAGAGGAGTTTGGCTTCCGGCTTGGTGGCACTGGGCCCAGCTACATCCTGTCCGTGGTGGAGGGAAGCAGTGCCTTCCTGGCAGGGCTTCAGCCTGGGGACCAGGTAGTGGACATAGAGGGTCAAGACGTGACCAACCTCAGCACCCCAGCTCTAATAGCTCTTGCTCAAACCCTCAAGACGGTACCTCCCAGCATCGGAGTGGTGTCACGTATTGAACAGGTAAATATTTATAGTCTGAACATTGTGTTCAGATACTCAAGTGAGCCTCCAAAAGACTGTAACTAATCAGAATAAGTTGATTGGCCATGTAAATTTTCACATACATGGAATTTGACTCTGCTTTCATGGCTCTCAGGTACTTTACAGAATGAAAACACAACAATCTGAACACACACAAAAGGATTGACTATACAGGTGATGGGGCAATGGTAGCTTAGTGGTTCGGTTAAATAACGGCCAGGGGAAAGAAAATGTTTTTAAATCTGGTTGTTGTGCCCTCCTTCCAGATTGATATCGCACCTGGTCCAGATGGTCGTTTTGGCTTCACCATTGTGGGAGATAGCCCGCTAATGGTGGAGGACTGTATGCCCAATGGTCCAGCTGGTCGCAGCGGCCTCAAGGCTGGAGATTATGTCATGGAGGTTAACAGCATCCCTGTTAAGCAGCATGAGACAGCGGCAGCCATGATTAAAGCGGCTCAGGGGCGACCGTTGCATCTGGGTGTCCTCAGCATGGCCCGACGGCCTAAGCGGCTGAGCAGCAGCATGAGGGTGTTGTCACAGACTGGAGACAGTGTCCGGGACAGTCGTGCCTACAAAGCCATGGAGTTCAACAGGAAGGTGTGTGTGTGTGTGTGTGCGCGCGTGTGCGTGTGCGTGTGTGTGTGTGTGTGCTGTTATTAAATTTAACTTTTTTTCAGGTATCTCATTTTGATGAAAACAACGGTTATCACAGCAATTAAGAGGCAAAGCGGGAATAAAAGAGAGGGGTTGTAGGATGTAGCATTACAAATTTATCTGTCTCCATTTGGGACCTTACAAAGTCTATACTCTACAAAGTAGAGTATGGACTTTTTTTGGGGGGGGGATTATCTACTCTACAAGAAATAAGCTTGTGCAAATTATGTGATTGAAATTCAGACCTAAAATAAAAACTGCTACAGGCTCCCATATAAAATATATTAGTGCAGGAATTTCCCCTTTTTCCAGATAAGACCCTCCAAAGTCTATTATCGTACTCTGTACTGACACAGCTTGTTCCCTTGATACCAATTCTATTAAGTCTGTTAACCAAGTCTCAAAACTATTAAGACTTTGGTTAAATTAAACTTTATTTCATGGAAGTGCGTCTCTTCCATGCTTCTGGTCCTCAGTATATTTATTTGTGCATGTCTGTCAGGTGGACGAGGTTCTGGGAGAGGAACCGGATGTGAGGGAGAAGCTGTTTGAGGTGCTGAAGGAATATGCTGCCAATAGGAACGTGGACAGTCTAGCTGATGCGCTCCCTGATATCCTAATCACAGAGGCACATCAGCAGCTGGTTGACAGCGTCAGGTACTCCATCCAGTCACCTTTTCAGATATGTATTCTCCTGCTTGCCTGCTGAAACCTATGCGTGCGTGCATCCGCGCTTCTGAATGTGCATGCATATACACAGACAGGTAAACAGAAGGTCAGGCCAAAGTAAACTTTCACAATAAAAGAGTTTTCCCTTGAAATACATTTTCTAATAAGCTCCTGTCATCTTAATTACTGTACTTCATCCTCTCTAATGTTTTGATTAAAAAAACTAAAAATAGATTCCCATATCAGTCCGTCAAGGGGAAATTTGCAATTCTCTACATTTTAACCCATCCTATTATTGTATAGGAGCAGTGAGCTGCCACCGTATGATGCTCGCGGAGCAGTTAGGGGTTCAGTGTATTGCTCAAGGCCACCTTGACATGCTTTCTACAGGACTGGGGATTGAACCTGTAATGTCTAATCACCAGACAACCACTCTACCCACTGAGCCCCTAACATATACCGCCCACCCCTCAGATTAGCTGCTTTAGATTTTCACTTGAACATTGCATACAGCCTTCTTAGATTTAAAGATGAACGGTCCAGCAATGCATATCTAATAGATAATTTCCATTGCTGGCAATTGTACTCCACTGTATTCAGTGGAGTACAATTGCGTTCAGTGAAAAGTACTTTTTTCAGTTACAAAATGATGAATTGTTCAAAAACAACTCTATTCATAATAGAGAGGTATCTTTTGGTGGAGTCATTGATGGATAGAGATGTTTTATAATATTTTTATACAAAAGTTGTGGGCAGTATGGTGGCGATCCCTAGGCATTACAACTGCCCACTGCTCCTATATAACAGGATGGGTTAAATGCAGGGAACAGGTCTGTTTTACGTGACATAGTTAGTCCCCATGTTGTTGGGATGGGCATTGACCTAGATGGGCCTTGGGGGATTAAAGCCGGATGCCCTTCCTGACGCCCCGCAGTGTATTCAAGCCTCAAATATAGACTCGTGTACATTACCAACTCTACTGTTTCCAGCCCGAGTTACACGTGAGGGAAAGGGACATTCTTCATATGTACGCATGTTTTCTTTTGCATTACAATACATGGATTATGATGTGAACTTACATTGGGTCTGTTCATACCCTCACTTCTTTAAACATGTGAAGGAAATCCTACCAATTAGCCCAGGTTCCAAATCATTCCATGATGTAATATAAATGGAAAAAGACTGGCCCAAAACCCCACCATCAGTATATAGGATATGAATGAATAACAAGATCTTATAGGTAATGAATTAGGGTGTATAGAATTGTTGATTTTTTTCTTCGTTATTGGAATTGTGTTTGTATAAATTTGATGACTCCACAACTGAGATATCAAGGTTTGTTTTTGAATTTATCTGTGATTTTTAAAATAATATACAAAGCACTGAAGGTGTGTCAACATTATATTTCTATGTGCTGTTGATGTTGAATGTTGGTGTTCCCATATCCATGTAGTCAGGGCTCCTGAATATTGACCTGCACCCATCTTGGACTAAATGAGTGTTACATGCTGTATGACCAAGTCCCAACGTTAGATTAGATTAGGTTGTTTATTGCACACATTGGCTTGGCTGGGTAGGAACATCTGAATGGATATTTGTAAATCAACTGATGATTTGGATCCCGGTAAGAAGTATACTTTAACACCCCCCCATTCAAACAGTCCCGTTCACCAAACCACACTATTCACCACAGGAAACTCAGCATACGTGAGTGTACTTCACTCATGCAAATTTTGTCCAGAGTGGTACCCACACAATGAGGGGCTGCATCTGTTAGTCCTCCGTTAGGGATGCAATCAGGACAGTACATGAATATTTCAGCAAGGTGTAGCCTATGTTTGTAGGGATGTGTGATATAACTTTTGTGTCTATTGTGATTCATTTACATTTTTTCTTTAATTTATTGTAATGTAATCTTGATTTATGGTGATTTATTGTGATTCGTTGATCTCAAATGTATTCTTGCTATTTCCTTAAGTCGATGGACTTCGGTAGTTCAGTGGTAGAGCCCACACTTGGGAACTGACGAGCCAGAGGCTGCAGGTTTGAACCCATTGGTATCAGGAGGGGTATTAGGTTTCAATCCCTCAAGCTCCATCCAAGTCTGTATCCACCCCCACAACATAGGGGCTAATCGGGAGACATAAAATGGACCCTTCTCTCAAGTCGATAAGCCTCATTAAGGTTTTTTCAGCCGCATTGCATTGGTTGTAACGCAACTGCCAACATTACTTCTCTCCTGCTGAATTTGTTATTCATCATTTCCTTATTTGTAGTACTTTGGTGTTGCAGAAAGGTTGTAGCAGAGCCTCCTTTATCCTAAGGTGATTCTGAGGCATACCCAATAGCAGATTGTTAGTTGTTCAGAAGTACTCACCGTAATTTTGCTCACGTCAGTCACTTCTACTTCGATTTTACTTTTGCGTAAAAGCAAACTGAGCCCAAATATAACTACATTTTTTAATGATTTTGAGATTTGAAAAAAAGCCAATGTTCACTCTACTCAAAATCTGTTTCTACTTTCATGTGTTGATAATAGGCCACAATGGAGACTAGTAACATGTGATAAAACTTACATGGATTTATTAAAAATATGTGTTGTCCCAAGCTATAATCCCCCCAAATGTTTTGGAAGATGGGACGTGTTTACGTTTTTAAAGCTACAATCTAATGAACAAACTCAAAGAAATGCCTAAACTCAAACTCGGTCATATGATCTTTTCAGATCAGTTGGTTAGATTTGACCAATGGTGGCAAATTAGCATTGGGGAAGGTTTTTCCAAAGCCAAGTTTACATAATACTAGTACACTGGATAAAGTATAGTTCATTGTATTTTAGTTATCAACCACATGGGCAAACATTAGAAATGACTTGCAGTAAAAACAAAACAAGAGAATCACGGTAGAGGACCCAAATGCCTTAATTCCTCCCCAGATTAATATTTCTGCAAAGAGGACCCTCTCAGCAGTTTGGGTGTTGAGAAGTGGGAGAGACATGCATGTAGACATCTTTGATCAGATGTCACTAGCAGCCTCTCAGGTGAAAGCTGCTACCCGTTTGAAGTCCTTGAGGATGGATGTCACATGGCATATTTGATATCCCCCGGAGTTTATATATGCAGGAATGGTCACGCCACAGCCAACTAGACAATATGGCTTTTCTCCGTTCTCAGCATTAATCAGAAAAAGAGAATAGAAGAAGATGCAACACGTGCACACCAGAGCTTTTTTTGTCACTGTCTCCCTCTGTGTTTTTATCTCTCTCATACACTTTGCATCTTATTTCCTTATCTGCCTTTATCTCTGTCTCTTTCGCTCTCTTGTGCTATCTTTCTGAGGCTCGACACACTCGCACACATGCACAGACACAAACGCACAAACTACATTTTTGTGTATTGCATCACAGAAATCCTCTCTTTCCCTCCTCTTCATCCAACACTAAGCTTCTACAGCCCGTTTGCTTTTGGCACTTGGAGAGATGCACGAACACCAATACACATAGACGCGTTTGCTCATTACTGCTGAAAACAGAAATCTCTCTCTCTCTCTCTCTCTCTGTCTGTCTCTCCATCTCCCTCTTATTCTCTTGCACACACTCGTGTATGCACAGATATTCTCTCTCTCTTTCTCACACACAGACACACATGTGCTCACACATACATATACACAGACAGTTCTAGGCGGGAAGCCGTGATGAGTTGCTGCTTCAGGTGAGTGTCAACTGGATGCAAAACTCAAATTTACTGCTGACATGGTATATTTAATGGACTTTCATACCTTTTATCTCTACCAGTAACTGCAGAGGATAGCCTATTTACCTTAATGGTTAACTGCTCTTGTAGTTTTGTGTAAAATGTTTCCTGATGAATGTCCTTTGTAGCCTTTAACAGAGGGTATCTAATAGTATGTAGGAGATTTCTATGCTAGGAATCGGGTGTCAGCACAGTCATTTAGTAATTTCTGCAGCAATGAGTAATTTAGTCATGACATTTAAGTTGACTGTTGACTTTGTAGAGCAATGCTTAGCCAAGTGATTTTCCCTCCCGTGCACTCCCGTGTGGATCACAGCTTTCATATCACAAAGTCATCCCCGGAAAGCTGCTGTTTAAAAATATATTTCATCGTTTGCTTACCACATAAATTCCGTTATTTATACATTAGCCGTTTCCTCTTTTTTGTGGAGAAGATTAGAAGCGGAGATCAAATAAATCTCCAAGTGACCGTCTGAATCTAACCTTCGAATAGATTTAAACCTCAGATGTGATTTGCTATCCACGTCCTCACCCTGGTTTAGGTGCACCAGAAAAGTATCTAATAGTCGAAGTTGCTTCTTTGAGGCTCAGCCTGCTGCGTGAGAGGATTGTTGTCATTGCTTCTGGTCTTTTCAGCAACGTTGTGCATTAGGATTATGCAAATGCTTCAGCTTCTTACTATCATTTTCAATACTGAAAAACAAGCTGTGGCGGCATGGCCACATGTAGATTGAGCGGTCGTCTGGTGATTAGAAGGTTGCAGGTTTGAGCCCTGCAGCTGCAGAGAAGCATGTTGAAGTGTCTTTGAGCAAGAGGGTGTTTCTCTAATTGCTCTGCCCTGTGATGGACTGGTGACCCTTCAAGGGTATATCCCTGCCTTTCACCCAATGACAACTGAGATAGGCTCCAGTTCCCCTGCAACCCGACTTCAGATAAGAGGTTGACAATGGATGGATGGTCAATTTGCAGACTTAATTGAATCTACTTAATTGAGCCCTAGTCATGTTATTCCAGCGAAAGTTTTTCAATATGTTTGTGTTCCTTGGTTACTTTGATCATAGTGAAACTGTGATAATGGCCTGAATTTGAATGACAGCTGCACCTGTAGCCTCATAACGCTAATATCTTGACACGGTGATGATTGGGGGGGGGGGCATACACCTCAAACCCCAGATAAAATATTAGAGATCTTTGACAAATGTGCTCAGAGATGGGTTGATGGCAGTTACTTTGTTATGGATTCACAAAGTTCTAACATGGTGGAGTATGAATGCATCTCAAGGGAACAGTTTATGGTCTGCTCCGAGAGCTACCTTTGGCTCTGTTAGTTGTCTCCTCCTCCTTTCTGTTTCTGTTATATCTGTAGATCTCTCAGGTTGTCTGTCTGCTTCTCTCTCTCTCTCTCTTTCTCTATCTCTCTCTCCCCATATCCATATTTAGCTGAACACCCACCTTTGGCTAGAGTAGATTGGTGACAGGATGTGGGCCAGTAATTGACCATATGGGGAGTTTCTGCCCTCTGTAGACCAGTTGAGACCCCGACCGGCTCGGTCCTCCTCTACTCTGTCTGCCTCAGTCCCTTCACAGATCTACCCAGTTCTCCCATAGGAAAGACGTGTTCTATTTTTAAGCAACCTACTTCTTTTAATAAATTCCCTTTTAGGTTTCTGACGCACTCACTAGGCTCACTTCTTAAACAGCTGGAAAAGAAAAACCCGCAGGTTAGCAAGTATTGGAACATTTAAAGAGTTATGTAGAAGATTTGTATATCCGGCGTGTCATTGGAACTAATATTGGAAAGCCTGGTCCGCTGGCAGCTCTTTTCCTCATTTGGTCCTGTGTAATGTTAATTGATTGTGTTCATGCGGAATTCTTGGCTTTTATCTAAATTTCTGAAATTGGCTGTGAAAGATGAGAATTGATTCATTAGCATGCTTTAGACTGTCTGTAGTTGGATGTCTTTGGGCTGTTCGGATGTACCGAACATACCGTTGGTTTGGAAGCAAGAGTGTTGTCGTTAAACACTCCTTTGAGCGCATACACACAGTCACTGCACTGACCTGCCTCTGTAATACCGCTGAGGCTCTCCTCTTTTTATTCCTCTATTTCTCTCCCTCCTCACCTCCCTCCTCACCCGCTATTTCTCCTCTCATTCTCTCTTTTCTCCTCCTCCAAGAGAGGATCCTTTTGTCATTCCCTGGCTCTTGCTATCACATAGTGGAGGACTAAATGACAAGGGCTATCCTTTAACTGAAGCCGTGATGACTGGCCTGCTGTGACCTCGCTCTGGATCAGCTGTAAGCCATGCAGGAGAAAGGGGGGGGGCAGAAGATCCTGAGTAAGAGAAGAATGAAGTTGGAGCGCAGCTGAGCAGGTCTTGGAGGTGTGGAAGAATGAGCCACAGCCAATGTTAGTCTCCCCTTTCTATCTCTCTCTCACTGTTTCTGTCTCTCATCCTTCTATTTCTGGCAGCTTTCCGAGCTTGAGATTTCCCCTCTCTCATCTTCCTCTAGTTATAGTTTTCTCTTTATGTTATGGGGAGGCTGTTTGCTCAGTCTGGATGAGGAGTCACTAAGGTAGCAAGGACACTTGTTTCTTTGCCACGCTGAGCTCGGCCATTTCCTTGGAGCCCTGAAGAGCCATGGGAAGGGATAGGAGCCTCTCAAAACACTTTCGGTACAGTACTTTTCCTTTGATCTCAGCAGTTGTTGTGTTGTTTTGCATTGGTTTGTGCTGAGCTGAAGCTTTTGTTTTTTGAGCTGAAGCTTAAGTTGCAGCATGAGGCCAGGTCGTGAAATTGCTTTTTTTTTGCAGATGTAAATATAGGTTTGTGTATATAGATCTGTGTTTTTTCTAGGGAGACATGTTGCTTTTGCAAATTGCCTGAGTATTTCTAAAAAAAAACAACAACTTTGATTTCAACTATCTTTCTTGCCTTCTTTCTTTCTTTCTTGTTCTCTTTTTTATGTTAACTGAAGCCTGAAATTCAACATGAAAAACAGACTAAAGCCCAAGTCCCATCTCCTAGTGAAACTTTCTACTTCTCTTTTTCACCTTTAATATTCATTATGTGTAGCTAAAGCCTGCCTTAACTAACTCATTCTCTGGACATCGGCATATGTATGTATACAGATCTGTGGACTAGAACTCCTCAAAATGTGTGTTGTTGCACATGGCTGTGATCCACGTGCAGCGCTACTGTCAATCTGGCTAATCAGAAGTGGGTCTGATAATAATGTGTTCTCATAATGAGTATCCCAGCTGATTGTCATTTTCATTCATCCCTCTGTGCATCGTGGCCTTGATCCATCCCCTCCTCCCGACCCGAATATAGACGTCACTTGCCCTCTTTTCTAATTGAGGGCATCCTGAGGCCTACATGCACATTCAATGGAGAAACCCTTTGACTTGGCGAGTTTAGAGATTGATCTTTCTCTTAAGTAATTCTGGTGGCGAGAGAGGTTCTGATAACTAATCTTTCACTGAGATGTGCATTTGAAGGCGAGGCAACGTTGAAATTGTTGAGTTGGTAAATGGACTCATTTTTATACAATCCTTTTCTAGTCTTGCATCCACTCAAAATTTATCTGAGGATGGGGTATTAAGGCCAAATGCCCTTTCCTGACAGCCCATGGTGGTATCGAACCTAAAACGCCTGACTTAGTCACACACTCTATTACTGAGTCGGGTGAAAAAGATAGTGAGATAATTCAGTGGGATGAGAGCCTGTGAGTGCCATCATAAAGGATTTCCCAATTTACATTTTCTCATGCTTTGGTCTTTCGAGCATCCAGCGTGATGTGCGGTGTGTATTTTAAGCTCTGTGGCCTATATAGCCTTTTAACTCGGATAACAGTTATCTTCACATTTACCTCCCAAATGTACATGACCCTGGCCTAGAAAAAAGTTCTGGTTCCCCACTTTTGGTCTTTCCTAATTTCTCTACTTCTGTCTTCTCTCCCATCTATATCTGGCTTTTCTAACCGTCTGTCTTCCCTTAGCTCTTTTTGTCTCCCTCAGCCACGCTCCCCCTCCCTCTGTCGTCTCTCTGGACTCGGCAAATGAACAAGTTTTTTTTTGGTTAAATATTGTGGTGTTTGTAGTTTGAGCCTATCACACTTCTTCTGCCATGTGAAGATTACCCTCACGATGGCAGTACAGAGCAGTTTTGTTCCTAAGACCTGAACATTTATGCCTTCTAGGAAAGTTGACAATTTTGCTTTCTTAGTACTAAATGCAGTTAATAGATGCTACCCACATGCTACAGGAAGATGTTTCCATAGTAACCACATCAAAAGGAGGGAAACTGTCTTTCCTAAAGTGATATTAATGAACAATTGCAGGCGTTAGAGTGTACTGTGGTTGTATCACACTCGCATGCACATGCATGTGAGAGTATGTATGCTTGTGACGTGAACACTGGAAAGTTTTTTTGCTGTTGTGCATGGGACACACTCACATCCACATAGCTCATGTGAGTGTGCGTCAATGAAAGTACATGTCAATAACAAGTAGCATAGAACGCAGCAGTATTGTCGGACATTGAACCATCCCATTTAGCCTGACATGTGCATCTTCAATACATCTAACCAGCAGCAGCTTTCCCCTTGATTTGAATGCCCTCCTCAAATTAAAAGAAACTATCGTGGTTGTCTAGTTTCCTGGTGCATCAGGAATTAGTGCAAGGGTACTATCATGATTTGTCATTTGGATTAGGCTTGGTTATTAGTGTGATGTTTTGTTGTGTGGGGTCTTGTGTGTGTGAGTGTGCATGCACCCACATTTATATCTAGGGGTGACTATCTGTTGTTTTGCTTATCCACAGTCCAATCTGAGAGGTTTTATGGAAGAATAAGGGTAGATCCCATGTAAATACAGATTTTGAGTCACCTAAATAGCTCCATATACCTCCAGTTGTCAGCGCTATCAGAAACTCTGTGAAAAGGTAGACCTGCAATTTTTCAGTCCCTAACTTATTACATACCAGTTTTACTTGCAGGCACAATTATTACTCAACACTACACTTGCAGGCACAACATGTTTTTAATGAGCCCTGCTTACACCTGCAAAGGGACGGTGACGACTTTGAAACCAATACAATACTATCCCACCTTTGCTGCATTGAGCCTTATACCTAGCAGTGGGATATGAGCAAATAATATATGTATGTGCATGTAACAATTATACTTGAAGTGTAGCAGAACATCCCATGAGATAGTTTCAGATAAACCATGGTTTAGAGAGAGGGAGAGAGAACTCAAAGCTTTTTTGAAGTTGGAAGCACTGTCTTTTTTTCTCAGCAGGGGAAAAGGAAGCGTACAAGAAAGGACAGAGAAAAAAAGGATTTTGATGAGTGTGTCTTTTGTGTTGGAGTGTACATGTACGTATGTCTGTTGCATTTATTTTTGAATTTGTGTTTGAGATTGTAGACAGTATACTCTTGACGGAAAGAGCAAGAAGTCAAAATGGAGGACAGAGAAATATATACGGGAAAGTGCCCCGTACTTACAAGGGAGAAGGTGATATTAGAGTTGGTGACTGGGAGAGAACGGTGGGGGCTATTATGAGACAGAGAAAACGTAAAAGGAGGGGGAGTAGAATATCTTCTCCCAGAGGCGGCATCTGGGACTGTACTCATTCTTTTTTCACACACTAGTCGCGAGGCATCACTAACTGTGAAGACGCTCACCTGGAGCTATTAAAAGGATTTGTAATGGAAACAAAGCTTTGTTTGCCTCATCCTCTTTCAATCTCTCATCTTTCTCTCTCTCACACAGGCACATACGCGTTCCAACACAAAATCACATTCGTTGGGGTAGTCTCTCACACCTGCGTTGGCCCTCCCATGGGATCTTCTGAATAGAGCTATTTCTGAGCCAATTATGTGGATATTACTGCTGGAACAACATAATCAGAGCTCAGTGGATTCATCATTATTTGCTGGCTTACTGTGGATGATATTTTCTCTTAAAGAGCATTTTATGAAATGTTGGTTTGTTGAAGGAATGTTGCCTGAAATTCTTTTTTTGGGGGGATGGAGCTGCTGTTTTGACATGTTGACAGGTTTTTGTTTCAGATGCTCTGTTGTCTCTTTGTGTTCATAACTTTGGGAGCTGAGAATTTGAGTGGCTTGTCAGCTAAAGGGAGGGACTGGAACTGATGCATAATCTACCTTCCCCCTGAAAATCTGTGACTGGTTTCACACAGAACTTTTTCTAGTCAGTCTGTGATTGTGTTTAATCCACCATGTTTGCCAGGATCTTCATTCCTAAGAAGCACCGGGAGCGTTTTGACGAGGTGGTGTCCCAGAGCCTGATGAGCCGACTCAAGGGACGGAGTTTCAGTGACCCCAGCCGAAACCGCCTTCGCCGTAGCCGGAGCGAAGACCACCCCGAGCGCCTACTGGTCTCCACCCGTGCCAGCTCGGTGCCACGCACCCACGCAGAGGAGGGTGTGGTGCCCCCCATCCGCGGAATGCGCAAGACCACATCCCTCGTAGCCGGGCACTCTAGTGCCACTACAACCAATTGCAGGTAAGTGTTCACAGTCCTCTGGCCTTAGCCATTGATCATACTGGAAAGTAATTGGTCAATTAGCATCAAATGTTTTAACTGGATTGTATTGGAGTATTTTGTGATTTCATACCGATATTCCATAACTGCTCTTTCCACTTAACATAACCCTCTCCCTGCTGTTGTCACAAGAGTGGTGGGAACACAGCTTTGCTTTTCCCTCAGATAGATTCTGTTCATGGCCTATTTTAGTATTAAGATGAATCTATTTTTAATAATCCAGTTCTCATCCCTTCAGTCTAGTCAATTATATAAGTCTGTGTGTGCGTGGATGTGTGTGTGCATCTGCTGCACTCATATCTTGGCTATACAAGCACTGTATTCTTATGAAATAAGATGCAGTGGCAGACTCAGGTTGTTTGAGGAGAAGAGGTGGAAGAAAATAGGGCACCAGCTATATGTGATTGGGCACCAGTGTGCAGAAAGTCATGGTGAAACAGTTACAAGAGCACCCTAGAAGGAACTTTATCATGTTTTGTCCACTAGAAATACACCCTAGAGGGAACTTCATAATCTATCATCTCCCATAGGGGCATCCAAGATGGCACTTTTATCGTATTTTTTTCAAACATGAGGGAATCCACCAGAAAGCTGTCAGTATTAACAAATGATAATCACAAGATATCCTCCTACTCTTCTTTGGAAATGTAGTGAATTAAATACTAATAGAAACTACCATAATTTTCTGTGGCTCTAACTTACTTTATTGAATAATGAGGAAGGTGTATGGTTCCCCGGAGAAACACTGTCTATATTTAAGCGGAGTTATTCATCTGGACTGTGAATTTGAAATAGTCCCCTGAATAGGAAAATCTGTAGGTGGATGGACGGAATAACTTTTTTCAAACCCTTGGGTCAGCTTTTTTAAGGGAATCAACCCTACCTTATCTTTTCTGCTGCTCATTGTTCCTGCGATTTATTTATTTTTATGCCTGATAGGGTCTTTCTGGTAACCCTAAGATATAATTGTCTGAAAATAGATTATAATATGTATGCTTTTGCCTCAGGAGTTATGGAGGATACTTGGTACTTAACCACATAATTTCACCTATTACTGGAACCGTAAAATGGACTCCAACGGAGGCAACCATTTTAGAGAGACTACTGTTCACAGAATAACTTCTGCTTCCAAGGCTGTCTGCTAGTCGCTTAATCCACCCATCTAATTAGATGCTCTTTCATTCTCCTTAGGACAGTGAGAGTGTGCAAGGGCAATATGAGTTTTGGGTTCACCCTTAGAGGACATGCACCAGTGTGGATTGACTCCGTGATCCCTGGTAAGTTGAAAATGTGTGCAAACCTGCATTTTAATTTGGGTTCGTGTTTATTCTTGAATATGTTTTAGTGCAGTATATGAACTGATACTGTAAATCAGCAATGGGGCATCTTGAATGTCTACACTAGTATGGAGGAGATGGATCGATAGATTGATTGATTGATTAGCCACACGACCAAGGCCAGTGGAATTTGTTCTCAACATTTAACCCATCCTACTGCATGGGAGCAGTGAGCACAGTTGTAGTGTCCAGGGAGCAGCTAGGGGTTCAGTGTCTTGCTCAAGGAGACAGCAACACACTTTCTGTAGGGGCTGGGATTGAGTCACTAATTTCTGATTACTAGACAACTGCCCTACCTCCTGAGCTATGCTGCCCCTATCAGTAAATATCAGATTTCATGCACATTTTTCATTATTTTCATGCTTTGTGGTAAGTGTTGTATTGATACGTAACCAGCTTTCATTAACCCTTTCTTTGACTTATTGTTTGTGCAAAGTACTGTCAGCTCACTTTTGTTTCAATGACCAATGGCAAGTTGTTTAGGCCTTCTCATATTTTGCTTTAGGCATGTAAATAGTTAGTGTAACACAGTGGTTCACAGGGTTAGAGACGGTTGTTAATCTGCTAACATACCTGCATGGGATTCTATCCTAGGATTTTCTGATTATTACAAATAAAATAGCTAAAATGGTTACTACCACATATGCGGTTTTATCATCACCTCCCACTCTGTTTCTTTCTCTGGCTCTCTTCTTGCCCTCTTCCTTATCCACCTTGCATCATTCAGTAGTCTCTTCGTCTTCCGGCCTGTCTGGCTCTTCCTGCAAATATATCTCCGCTGTCTCATAAGGAGTTGTTGTGATTTAGTATTGGGGATCAAGAATAATGAAAGAATAGAATCATATCAGGCATTTATGAACTACTTTGGTTGTAAAGTAGTTAGCCCTTATGTAAATTTTCAGTGGAAGTTCAGACTGATTTCCTTGCTGATGCATTGATTATTTTAAACAAATCAGAGTTGATACATGTAGTTAATATTTCTTCCTGATTGTAATGACTGCAACCCTCCATCTATACTGACCACTACAATGTTTTGTATTCCTTTGTAGCACCTCATACATAGTTTGACAAAGGAACAATACTTGAGGATAAACAGTGAGTGGGAGTGTGGGAATGCCATTTCAAGCTTGCCTTGTAGTACATCAACACCTCCTACAGAGGGAAAGGTTTTACATCAAGAAATGTTTTACCCCTAAAATTTTATATTTACTATTACTGTATTATCTATATTATATTATCAATTTTACATTAATGGGGCAGCATGGCTCAGTGAGTAGAGCAGTTGTCTGGCAATAGGAAGGTTGCAGGTTGCATCTTTCTTTCTATCATTCTTTCTTTCCTTCCTTCATTCCTTCCTTCCTTTGTTGCAGGAAGCCCTGCAGACAAGGCAGGTCTAAAACCTGGGGACCGCATTCTCTTTCTCAATGGGCTGGACATGAGGTTGAGTCTAATAGTTCTTAGCTGTTATAGGCTTACAAGGTTATCAACTGTTTATTGAAAAGATAAAAAATGGCTCTTGGTTAATCAAATTAAATTATATGAAATTGTTAGAGGGCTGTTCATGTTTATACAAGTCAACATCAACATAGTCCTATCAAGGTCTTTGTCCTGATTTCTATTTGTTTTTGTCGACGATATTCATTTTTCACTCTGTTGGCCTTGTTTTTTTAGTTGTCGTTTTATTTTATTTGAGTGAGTGAGTAGACATATTGTCTGACATACTGCAGTTTAGATAGAAAAACAGAACCGACAACAAAGGATAGGGAAGTGTTAGCTCTCCACTTTAGGTAAATTTCCCTTGCTTGAAGAATACAAAAAGTCTATTCTTGTTGACATACTCTCACAGAAATTAGGTAAAAACAAAAATAATATTGCTTGTTAGAATATTGTGGGATATGAATCTTGAAGGATTCATTTTCTTACCAAATAAAAAAACATCAGTTTTGGTACAGCTAACCTCTGTCATATAAAAATGCAATGGTTCCTTGAGGGTCATTAGGTGTGCGTGTGTGTGCGTACACGTGTGTGTGTGTGTGTGTGCATGTGCATACTGTATAATGTATGTGCACATATGTGAGTGCTCATGAGCTGTTGGTGTATGTGTCTGCCTGAAGGACCTGCTCCCATGAGAAGGTGGTATCCATGCTCCAGGGCAGTGGTGCCATGCCCACTCTGGTGGTGGAGGACGGTCCACCTAGTTTCACTCTGGTGGAGCAAGAGCTAACAGGAGGGAGCGTAGTCACCGAGCGGACCCGGTCCCCAGCTCTTAGCTCCCTGCAGTGGGTGGCAGAGATCTTACCAGCCAGTATCAAGGTTCAGGGGCGCACCTTCGGACAGCAGCTGGAGCACCTCCTGACCATTCAGGAGAGGTACAGCATCTGCAAGGCCCTGGAGAACTTCTTCCAGCACAGGTGAGAGACAGTAAAGGAATGGGTGAGGGGCTGGGGGAGGAGGGTATAGGGAAAATCTATTATTTATTGACATTAGCCCAATTTTGGCTTTGGGGTGGCATGGCCCAGGAGGTAGAGGAGGTCTTCTAGTAATCACAAGGTCGCTGGATCAATCCCTGAATCCTTCAGAAAGCACTTTGAAGTGTCTTTGAGCAAGACACTAAACCCTTAACTGCTTCCCAGGTACTGCAGCTTCTCACTGCTCATATATATAATGGAATTGGTTAAATGGAGAGGACAAATTTCACTCTAGGAATTAAATAAATAAACTAAATAAAGGGGCTTTTCTTTCTGTTTTGCTATCTTAAGATGTCAAAGCGAGAGACGGGTAACAATATCTTCTAAACTGACCCAGTTTTGAGCAAGCTAGTGTCAGCTGATAGCATCAAGCTGCAATATGAGGCAGAAAAAAAAAAAGCCTTAAATGTCATGTCAAACCACCTTGACTTATCGAATTAGCCACCTCAAATGACAGACATCAATTATCACTATCACTTTCTAATCTAAATCAAGAATACTTTGAAACCTATAATTTGATCTGAGCAAGACAAGTTAAAGGTTATCCATTTGGAGCAAAATTTGATAAGAATTAATTTATTCATTTGGAGTTCAGTTTGAGAAGTAGGACACTATTGATTAAATCTTACATTGGTTTTAAACCCAACTACGTTATAACTTGGGAGACAGAGTAGGATTAAGGTGAGATGTTAGCTTCAATTTTCCTGTCTTCTTTGGGCACATGTGTAAATGGTACAAGCAACAATGAGACTTTCATAATTCATCCTGTCCCTTAGCCTCCCTCTGTTGAACAAATCAGCGAACCCCGATCAGTTAACCAGGGGACCCCTCTTGTCTTGTCTGTGTTTCTGTGGCAACAGGAACGTTGACACCCTGATCGTGGATGTGTTTCCGGTGTTGGACACTCCAGCCAAACAGGTGATCTGGCAGTTTGTGTACCAACTGCTGACTTATGAAGAGCAAGAACACTGCCAGAGCAAAATCTCCCGCTTCCTCGGTTACAAAGCCTCTCCAGGTGTGTGTGCTGGTATGCATACATGCTCATATTAGAAGACTTGTAAATACTTTTTAAGCTTTCATAACTGTAAATAGAGTGGCCATATATACTATTCTTTCTCAATGATAAGAGGTCATGATTGTCATGGACACGAATGTTGATGGGGCTTGGGGGAATAAGGCTGGATTCCCTTCCTGATGCCCCAGGATGGGTTCGAACCCACTGCTTCTGGCTCATCAGTTCCTGAAGCACACACTCTATTCCTGAGCTACCACAGCACCCAATACTGTTCTGTTTCAGTAATATTAGTAGCATATTTAAACATTCATTGGAGTCCCAAGAAAAGTGAAGAAGTCACATATTTAAGGCCTCTTCATTCTATGCGAGATTATGATGATACCGCAAGATGTCAACTAGTAGCTGTACACTGTCAGCCAGAGTGAACAGGGAAGAGACTGACATTCCCCCCCATGCTCTGGTAAATGTGAGGCATAGATTGTAAAGGTGGCTAGACTAGAAAAGCACCACACAAAAATGAGTCTATTTACCATTTTGTGAGTTCAGTTTGAGATTTAAGTCATCAGTGCCATTCACTGTCTAGATTCTCATTCCTTGTGGCTCTTCTGTCATACATAAACTTGGAATGTTTTAAAGGATTGACTTTAGTTAGCTGATTTGTTCAAGCTAACTCAAAAAATTTGTGTGCCATAACTCCCTGAACTGATAAAAATCCTGACACTCATAAGATGGAAAGAAATCGAAATCTATGTGTGTGTGTTTGTCTGGGTGTGAACATGCTAATGGGTGTTTGTATTTATGTATGTGTGTGAGTAGACACAACAGTCAGTACCCCCTTCGGAATGTTATTGAAGGACATGTCATGACGGAAAGGGATACGAGTGAGAATATGAGATTATCTCCTGGTATGTGGTCTCTACATGGTGAGGAGCTTTTTTTGTGAAACCATGCATGTGTGAATAAAGGGAAATAGAAAGGCTGCAAGTCAACATGGGTGTGTCTCTGATCGCTTCATTGATTCACTAGAGTCCGGTCAGGAACTGTAGCCGGTGTCATGTACGTACACCTCTTCTGCTTCACAATTATGTTTACTTTCCAGCTCCTCCACCACCCCCACCTCCTCCTCCTCCAGAGCCAGAGGTTGCCCCTGAGCCCCATCGCCGTAGCAGCTCTATGAGAGTGACAGGGACCATGTACAGGAGCAGTGTTAGGGGACGCAGCTCGGATGACCTGGTTATAGGCACACACCTGGGAATGGGTACAGTGCTAGAGATAGTCATCCTCCATAAATATCTCCTTCATTTTTGACATCACTAATAGTCCTGTGTTTGTACTGTTACTCTTTTTATTATTGTTGACATACTCATTTTGTCAATTAGCCAAAGAGAAATGGTTCTGTGACAGTTGTCAAGTAATATCCCATTGCCATTATGTTGCTACTTGTCAATTTGGTCCATATGAACAATTTGACTGACATCAGCTCATTCTGTATATAATTTCATTAGAAAAATAACAACTTGTCATTTCTAAGCATGTTAAGGTTACAATCCTGAAGGTGCATATGCACAGAAATGTTCTATCATACGTTCTATGGCTGGTTTATTTCAGATAGTAGCTAATTACGGTCCAAACCATCAAACACCAATATCCAGTTTTGAACACTTTTTTAGTTTTTCATTTAAGGATGAGGTAGGACTTTCCCGGGAAAGATGATATGGCACCCAGTGCTTCATGTTTTCACCATCGCAGCCAAATATGGAAGAAGACTGGGAAGTGGTAGGTTTGAAGAATCAACTACATTGTGGTTAGCAAGCAAATATAGAATAACAAGCTCTTGAAAGGCCTCAACCAATAAGTACAATAACATCTACAGCTAAAACCCAGGTTCAACCAAAATATTTTACTTGATGGTGGGTAAGGCGTTCATGCAGAAGCACTGATGACTTTATTTAATTTCAAATAGCACTCTAGGATTTGGATTAATAAAGTACCACTGGAATTGCCAAGGATCTCTATAGATATCTTATAAACAAAGAGTGATCTTCAGGATTGTACCTTTAAAGATTTGAAGTACTCCCTTAGATTGGATTTGAGAAGGCTGATGGGTGTATGTTGTAGGTATCCGAGCAGATCCAGGGTCCGAGATGGGAATGAGGTTGACTCCAGGAGAAAGACAGTCGGGGGATGGTACTTCCCTCCCTGAGACTCCTAACAACCTCACAAATGTACGTTCCTAGTAGGACCACTATCATGGAAATAGTTAGATTTTGAAATATTGTGAAAAAAATCTTCACTCTGAGCTGTGGGCATCCACATGAAATTAATAAGTCTTATATGGTGTCTTTGTACTTTTCTCCACTATCAGCTGTCAGCAGTGTATGCTGAACTGGAGAACATGTACTCATCCAAGAGGTCCAAGTCTCTGAAGAGTCGTAACCCTCCTGCCCCGGAAAGTTTGCTGGAGCGGGAACCCCTCTCATGCACAGCTTCCCCCACCATACATGCAAACACAGGTAGTCAACAGTATCACTTTGTATTGACTCACTGAACTAAAATCAGAATTCAATACAATATACAAAATCGGAATTCGATACTACTTTGATTACCTGATCAAGTCTACGAGAAAAAGTATGTGTCTGTGTGTGTGCATGTGTACATGCACACTGGTGGGAGGGCTTGACAAAAGATTGAAGACAAAGAATATTACATATTTGAACATTGGAACTGAGGGAGTATTACAAAGTGAATGTCATGCAGAACTGGTGGATCCAAAGGCTGTCAACCTACTTTCTCCTCATGATTATTTTCCTTGACTTTTTTCGACTTGATACAATTTTGATTTTATGTTTCATAAACTATTACAGAAACACACACTTTGCTTTCTGAAATGTCTTTTCTTTGTGGCCCTCATGTAACAAGGTTCTGAAGGAGGAGGCATTGATGGAACTAGAAAATGCCCATGTCAATAAAGCATCTTTGCATGTTGGGTCAAAGCATCTGACCTTACTGAATCAATGAACTGATCAGAGACTACCATGTTGACTGAGATAGCACCTTCTCCCTGTTCACAGATCATCGCCAATGACCAGATAGGCCATCTATTTCACTCTATTTTTTCCCAACCATGGCATTGTGTACATCTTCAAATTCAGTGATTGCCTCGTTTGATCCACCTAATTAGATATTTTTAGAGATTCATCCCTTTTCATATTCTTAATGTCCCTTTCTTCTTCAGGTAGCCAGCATAAGGGCTACCCACCCCATACAACCTGGACAGAGCCTCTCCCAAGCCCCCCAGCTGCCCAGTTCTACTCCTCAGGGCTAACAAGCCAGACCAGTGGTGAGTCCAACCCTTACATTAGCCTGGACAGCCCACCTCCATCACCCCCCGAACCACCTGATTATCCTCCTAGTCCTCCAGCCCAACATAGCAGCAAACGGCGCTACACCTTCTCCAAGCCACCACACTCTGAAGACACAGATCGCTTCTTAGATGCACTGAGTGAACAACTGGGACAGAAGATGGGCATCGTTGATGACTTCCTGACTCCTGAAAATGATTATGAGGAGGTATGGCTGGATGCCGCTGTGATAACCAATCAAATTCGGAATGGTATTTTCTATCACTGTAAGATAAAATAGCTGATAAGCATAGTTAGAAAGGGATTGTGAAAATTATGTTGTAAAAAATACCGCCACAGTGTTGGTTGCTCTGGCATCAGGTATATTGTCAGTGTAAATCATAACAGTGCATTGACATATTAATTTATTATTACTCAGCTAAATGGTACAATTCTAGCAACTGATATAGTAGAGTACTTAAGGCAGCAACACAATTAAGTCTGAGACAGATCCTTAATGAAATATAATTGGTGGTAATGCTAGGATGTTGTCCAGATGAGCTTCCCAGATGAGGAGGAAGAGGATGATGAAGAGGAGATGGGAGTTGATGAGGAAGAAAATGGGGGCTTTGTAGCACCAGAGCTCAGCAGCCCCAGTGATGTGCAGAGCAGCAGTGGAGAAGAAAATGCCTCCTCCCTAACCTACTCCTCCTCTTCTGACCACATTCCCCCACCTCCTATGAC